>JARYHS010005764.1:0-26189 GCA_031002005.1 Vandiemenella viatica
ATAATAGGGATCCCAAGATAGAGCCTTGTGGGACACCTGCTTGTACAGTTTTTCTAGTAGATAATGTATTGCCTATGCGTACAGAGAAGGTACGGTTTTTGAGAAAGCTCTCAATGATGGTAAGCAAGTACAGGGGAGTATCGAGCGTCTTTAGTTTGTAGAGAATTCCGGGATGCCATACTCTGTCGAAGGCTTGGGCGACGTCAACAAAGAGGGCTACTGTATGCCTTTTGCTTTCGAAGGCTTTCAGGATATGTTCAGAGAGGTGTTGCAGCTGATGAACACATGAATGTTTTGCTCTGAATCCGAACTGGAAGGGTGGTATTGCGGAGATTGAGTCTAGGTAATTTGAAAGTCGTCTCTTGATTATATTTTCCAGTAGTTTAGAAGTTGTTAGTAGACTTATTGGCCTGTAACTTGATGGGGAGTGTTTTGGTTTACCTGGTTTAAATAACAGTAATAACTGCATGATTCCAATACGATATTGGTAACTAATTTCAATGGACAAAACGCATTTTTCATAGAACAAACATAGGTTTCATGAAAAAGTATTTTTGATTGACGGTCGGAAATTACAAAAATTGTATTTTCGCGATAATTTGGCTTTCATCAATCACTAAAAATCACATAAATTTGTTAAAACATTAAATAATCCATTAATAATAAAACAGAGAATAAATCGATTCTTCAAATTAAATTTTAGTCACGGCAGATTCGGAAGCCACTTGTACAAAATAAATTTGGCAAACTCCCCAGTGCGATACGGAGTCAGAGGCCTATACAAACCACCTATTCTTCGGATGTAAGAATTACAAAGAAGAAACAGACACTTTCCGGAAAGACCTAAAACATTGAGACATAAGTTATCCATGTAAGACCGAAGACTTTCCCGGCGTATGACTACATTGCCCCCTTATACCCCTTAATTTAAACAAAACCGCAACTTTTATCCGGTTTCAATGGAAATTGGCACAAGTACTCTTTAAACAAACAGAAAAATACTACTACATATGGTTTCCAAAAACGCAACCCTATTTCCCAATACATCCCCTTAATTTATTATGCTCTTTATACAAAGTCACAGTTTTTACCAGGTTTTGAAGGATCTTTGTTAACGTATAATTTAAAACAACAAAAAAACTGTAATCGTTGGCTCCCGCATCGAGAGTCAGTTGATTCTTGGCTTTCGGGTGGCGTTGCGTCATATTTCTTGTAGCCGACCTTTCGAACATCATTCTGGGATCTTCTTCGAGGGCGGAAATGCACCTTCGACCAGTGTTCCACCTTCTGATTGGCCAGGTAAACCGACCCCTCTAGACGGGTCACTGGCCTCGGCTATAAAACAACACAGCACACTGGTCGAAGACGCAGTTCTACACTGGAAGAAGACCACAGAATGATCGTCGTAACGTCGGCTACAATAAATATGAAGCAGCGCCACCCGGACAGCCAAGAATCAACAAAAACATCTGCTTCATTTGGTTTTCCAAAGCCCACCTCTCTTCCCTTCCCTTCCCTCTTAATTTTCAATTATCTTTATAGAAACACGCAGTTTTTATCCGATATCGATGGAACATTGAAGACACATACTTTAAAACAAAGAGAAAAATACTATACACAATAGTTTTAGGAAAACCCAAATTTTCTCACATTTTCCCCCCGCCCCTCTTTAATTATTGTTCTTTATACAAAACTACAGTCTCTATCCGATTTTGAAGGAAGTTTGCACACATATATTTTAAAACACACTGAAAAATACTATTTACATTTCGTTTGCCAAAGCCCAACCCGTTTCCCCCTTTACCCCTACCCTCTTAATGTCCAGTGATCTTTATAGAAACGGGTTTTATCCGATTTCTATGGAACTATATATATATATATATATATATATATATATATACAAGCCAACTACTATCCACATTTACCCCAACCCTCTAATTTTTGTCAATGTTCCTTATACATACCCATAGTTTTTATACAATATTTGTAGGACTTTGTACATGAATACATCTGTACATCTACTGGCGTACTTATTATTTTGTTATGCAACTATTTATCTGTAAATTGACAACTTTCCACATCCCACAGAGCCAGTCTCTTATATTGGGATCAATGGAAAATGAATATATTGTATTGTATTGTAAAACAAACAGAAAAATACTATTTACATTTAGTCTGCAAGGACCCAACCTCTCCTTTATCCCTTCCCCCCCCCCCTCATTATTTTTTGGCAATGTTCTTTATAAATACCAACAGTTTTTATCCAATATCGACGGAACTTTGCAGACGTATACTTTAAAAGAAACAGAAAATACTGTCTGCATTCAGTTTCCAAATACCAACACATCTCCCCCTTTACTCCCTTCTCTCCTAATTTCCAATATTCCTTAGACAAACTCACACTTTTTATTAGAATTGGATGGAACTTTGCACATGTATACATCAAATCAAAGAGAAAAATACTATATACATTTGTTTTACAAAAACCCACCCACTTTCCCCCGCCAATCTAATTAACCAAAACTTATACTTGCAAATTTGTCGAAAACGATATGGAAATCAGCCAAAGTAGGTAGCGATATTCTTTGAGTATACAGCATTTCCTGTTATACACTATTGGTTCGATTCCGATCGGACAAATGCTGACCAAGAAATTCAAACTTGAAAGTTTTTTGAGACAAATACAAATCTAAAGTTTTTATTCGATATGGAAGGAAGTTTGCGCATATATGCTCTAAAATAAGATGATGATTACATTTAGTTTTTAAAACTGCACTCGCTCTCCCCTTTCACCCCTTTTAAGATTGATTTACACGTCAACTTTTCCGTGTTTAGCATATATATAAAACGAAACGACAAATTGAATGAAACAGTAATTAAAATTTATATGTAAATATCAAATTTCTACTAAATACAATCTTTCAAATGTTATCATTTAATCTATATGTGTAATCAAGTCCAGCAATAGTGAAGCATTGCCAGTTCAGCTAGTATATATACAGGGTGTCCAGGAATGAAATGATAATCCTGCAACCGCAGATAGGTCACATCAGATCCTACTATATTACAAAATGTTATTCTAGTGAAAGTCTCACCATTTTCGAGATATTGATCTTTTATTTTTTTTTCGAAACATGTGACTGTTCAGTTTATCCCACGCCATTTCTACAAATTAAACTTTTTTAATCTTATTTTTTTAATTTACTCAAGGATGTTTGAGTAATCTAAATTAATGTTATTCTTTCTTAAAACTTAAAAAAACATTATGTAAAAAGTGTAGATAAATTTTTTCAAACGACTGACTTTGATGGCCTATGGCGTAAAAAAAATGTACTAAGCAGGTCGTGCCAATTACAGTAAAAAATTGCCAATTTTAAAATGGTATAATTGTTTAATATTCCAGATTGAACTACCATAAAACAATCATTTTAAAAGAAGTATAAAATCTTACACCATTTAAATTTTTTAAAAATATTTTATGGAAAAATACCTTGTTTTAGATTCCTCAAATATCTTTGAGTAAATTAAAAAAACAGTGCTCAGAAAGTATTAATTAGTAGAAATGGCATGGAATAAACTGTACTAAGTCACATGTTTCGAAAAAATTAAAAAATCAATATCTTGAAAATAGTAACACTTTTACTAAAATAAAATTTTGTAATTTGTCATATACTAGGAAATGATGTGACCTATCTCCGGTTGTATTCCTGGACATCCTATATATATATTTGAGACATCTTGCTTCTCGAGACATCGACTGAAAAAAAAAATAGTTTTAGGTATAATTTCTTTTGATTTTGGAGACGTTTTTCTTCTGGTAGAGGATGAATTTCAACTTAACGATAACTGGTAGTAAAAAAAATAATCTATTGCGCATGTCCAACGTGTAGTTATTTTTGACTTTAGCAAAATAACTTACAGGGCCAAGCCGCATCTCAACCTAACCACCTTAGAAAACTAAGCAATATACCAAAAACAATTTAGTCCTCACTTTCGTGTTGTTTCGTTAGTTACATAAAGGTGGCCATACACGATCGCTCCATTTGGATGTCATCCGTGAGGATGACATCCATGCGGATGACATCCAAAAGCGTAGCACATACACCGTCATTCCATCACTCCAGTCAGCCACGACAATGAAAAACAACAAAAACAAAGCAAACAACAATAGGTTATCAATTTGTTATACATCAATCTAGTTATGCCAAATACTAAATAAAATGAGCCCGAATTAGGTTTAAAGAATATTCAATCTATCGAATACTGAATACAAATGCTGAGAATTAAATAAACTTAAAAAAAGTGGAAAATTATGAAAAATAAGCTCTGTGATATTACGAAAACTTTTAATAAATACTACAAAATGATTATAAAACAGATTTATTAAATTTAGGTAGTTTAGCAGGCCGAAAATAGTGATAGGTACGTCACATGTTATAAAACAATATATTTAAGCAAGTAGACTCACATAAAAATAATCTTATCATACTACGATCTTTTTAAAAAGGAGTCGACAAAGAATTATCTTTTTTTACAACACGGTTTCTCTATATTTTCAAAAAATATTAGTAATTGATCTATTGCCACATTTATTTATATTTTGTCATGGTAGTCAAGATTAGAGATCCTACAAGCATGGTGAGTCCTTATACTTCTCAATAATCTCCATCACAAAGTCTTATTGAGACGACATTATTATTATTTTAAAAAAATAACATCGTTTTAATTGTTACTTAATAATATTTAAAACTGTATTACTGTATTTTCAATTCTACATTCAAAATAATATTTAACTAGTAGCAAAACAAATATTTCTATAGCAGATGTTGTCTGCTCGGTGGTCGGCGACAGAATGAGTACTGTTTGGACCGCGATTTCGCCATACACGAGCCGACTGGAGTGATGGCTTGATGCCACTCCAGGTGGTTTTCCCTACACACCGTCAGTCGGCTTGATGTCATGATGGACGAAACTGATGGATATTGGACTGACCGGATATCCAAATAATCCTGTCAGTCCACGTGGAGTGGCGTCGTTCCATTTGGATGCATGGAGCGATCGTGTATGGCCTCCTTAAGAATCTATCATCAAATTGTGTCGCCACAGTTATCGCAGAATCCCTCGGGATTATCTCGTCTTCAACGTGCTCCTGAGTGTTTCCCTAATATTAATCTAGGCCTTAAATAAATGCACCATTTTCTTCTCCTGCCTTCTATCCCAAATGACTATAAGCCATTGCACTTTTGTCTTTTCAGTTACTGAGTGAGTCCTTCCGTAATCTATACAAACAAACCTCGCCTCCTTCATTTGTACCCCTACCAACATTGTGTGTCCATACATCCCACAGTTCTGAAGCAAGAGCTAACCAAGGTTTCTATTAAACATTTCTTTCTTACTTCCCTGGTACCCCATCATTATTCTCTTCAATAGATGAACTAATTTTAATTGTTTCCATGCAACAATCCCGTTCTTAGATGTCCAGTATATTTTACAGTTATTGATTTAATTTAATTGCGAAACAGCGCAAATTATTTCATCTTTTTTCCCCCCTTGTATCATCTCATCGCCAATCTACTTTCGAACTTTACGAATTTTAATCTTAAATTATCTCGGTGTTTTAAGTAAATTGCTCATCTCTTTTCGCGATAATTAATTCCAATCCCTGATGCCTGTGAGAATAACAGAAGTTTTTTCCACTACCTTTTGCCTGAATTCAAATGCCAACTTCCAGTTATAGTCAACTTTTCCCTTCCATGTACTACTCCTAATAATTGCACCAATTTCCAAGCACCATCATTAACTTACTCTTTGTACTTTCCAGGTGCTCTCTTCACCATTCTCCTGTTTTCCAAAGACTCCTAATACAGCTCCTTTTTCTATCACTTTTTGACTGTGTTCTGCGGTAAAATCAGAAGTATATCTATCTTCCCTCCTTCCCCGCCCCCCTCCAACTCAAGCTGAAGCTCCCCTTCTACTTCACTATATTCACCCAATGTGACCAATGTAGGGTAACGCAGTTCCCTCACTATGTCTTACGTCGGTTAGTCATGCTACCCAATAAAAAATCCTCTTTCTGCCATCTTAATTTGCCCCGATAAATTAAATTAAACATTATACCAAGATACTGACACTTAAGATCATTAACCAGCAATTCTTTCCCCACGATTTAACTATCAAATAAGACTTGTAGTTTTCTGTCTGTATACTCGATATGTTGATTCTTCTTGGCATTTGCAAACACAAGTCACCTAATTCCCGTAAATTCCGGGGAGGGGGGCGATGAGCTCTTACGCCACGTTCAATCACATCCCAAATGTGTTGGATCGGGTTGAGATCTGGGGAGTTGAGGGGTCAACTCATCAATTTCAACTTGCCAGTGTGTTCCTCGAACCACCCCATCACACTCCTGGTCTTGTGGCATGGCGTATTATCTTGTTGAAAAATGCTACTGCCGTTGAGAAACATAGTCGTCATGAAGTGGTGTACGTGGACTGCAAAAGGTGTATGATACTTATTGGCCGTCATGGTGCCTTGCACGAGCTCCACTGGATCAATGAATGACCTCTTGATGGTTCCGCAGAGTCGCCGCCAGCTTGTCTCAGCCCTGCAGTAGAGGTTTCAAGAAGTTGTTCTCCTGGAAAACGACGGATTCGTACCCTCCAATCGGCATGATGAAGAAGTTATCGGGGTTCGTCAGACTATGCAACGCTCTGCGACTACGCCAACTTGAGTGACGATGTTCAAGTGCCATTTCAGTCGTAGTTGCCGATGGCGTGGTCTTAACATTGGCATATGAATGGGTCGTCGGTTGCGGATGCCCATCGTTAGGAGTGTTCGGTGCACTGTGCGTTCAGACACACTTGTAATGTGCCTAACATTAAGTTCTGATGTTAGTTCCGCCTCAGTTCGCCGCCTGCCGTGTTTTACCAGTCGGCCCAGTCTACGACGTCTGACATCTGTTATGAGGGA
This sequence comes from Vandiemenella viatica, assembly GCA_031002005.1. Lineage (NCBI taxonomy): Eukaryota > Metazoa > Arthropoda > Insecta > Orthoptera > Morabidae > Vandiemenella > Vandiemenella viatica. The sequence goes on from JARYHS010005764.1 coordinate 6,970, forward strand.
TCGCCGCCCAACCCTTCGACGTTTGGACGTGGTTTCACCTTGGTTTCGCCACTTGTTGAAGACACTCACCCATCACTCCTTGAACATACACTGCGCGCTGTATGACACCTCGCATTGCCCTGCTGGGAGATGCCATCATTCAGAGGAAAAATTATTCGCATGTAGGGGTGGACATGGTCCGCAAGGACAGATACGTACTTGTGCTGATCCATCGTGACTTCCACAATAATGAGTTCACCCAGTGAATGCAAGGAAAACATTCCCCAAACCATAATGCCCCCTCCTCCACCCTGGATCCTTCCGGTAATTATTGCAGGGTGTTTGCATTCAGACGTTTCACGCCGTATGCGCCAACGTCCATCTGTCCGATGGAGCAGAAAACGTGATTCATCGGAAAAAGCCACCTGTCGCCGCTCTGTGGACGTCCAGTTGCTGTACTGTCGTGCAAATTCCAGCCTTCGTCACCGATGAACAGCAGTCAGCATAGGTGCATTAACCAGGCATCTGCTGCGGAGGCCAATGCGCAGCAACGTTTACTGAACCGTTGTTAAGGATACACTCTTGATAGTCCCTTGGTTCATCTGGCGTCAGTTGTTCAACAGTTGCGCGTCTATTTGCCCGAACGCATCTACGTAGCCTTCGTTCGTCTCTGACGTCTGTAGCCCGTGTTGCACCACATGTTCCACGCCACTGATTTTGAATAGTGCCATTTTTCCATGCATGGTATACTTTCACCACGGCGGCATGTGAACAGTTCACAAAATTAGCCGTTTCCGAAATGCTTCCACCCTTGGCCCGAAAGCCAATAATCATGCCCTTTTGGACGTCGGATAAATCACTACGTTTCTGCATTACGCCAACGATTGAAATGCTTTCCGATGCCCTAGGACATCCTTTATATACACTCCGCTTTAATGTGCTGCCCCTGCATTCTGTGATTGGTTATTTCACGTTGACGTCGAAAGTAGGTGGTGGTCACAACAATGTGACTGGACTGTGTAGTATTATTACTGCAGATCACATACAAACTGACTATGAATCACCCCTGAGTGATCAATATAACGAAAATAGTGTACACCTACAGCATTTCAAGACTACCTACGATTTGCCTCGCATTGCACCCCAAACTTTGTGATATATGCAGTTTAACACTCAATCGGAATAACCGACGGCCCAGGGGTGGCTCTTACGATCAAAAACAATTTTAAAAAATCTTAACTTCCACGGAGATTTGAACCGGAGAACAAGACCCAAACATTAGTAAGCAAGCGCTTTAACCACTGAGCTGCCTGACCGCTATATGGAAAAACAGTACAGAGAGGTCCATATCCAACTCGTCTGTCTATCACCGTTCAGTAATATTTCGAAATTATGAGACAACATGTATTATTTATACAGATAATTTTTCAACCAAATGTAGACAGTATTTTTCTCCTTGTTTCAAAGGATAAGTGTGCAAAGCTTCATCGAGATCGGATTAAAACTGTGGATTTCTATGAAGAACAAACAAACCAACAAACAAACATACATACATTCATCTTTATATAAATAGATTTCAGATCCAAAGCTTCCTCTGAACAAGACGACATTCATTAGATGATAGCAACCGACTGTGATTTTTCGTCTTCAGTCTGTATTTACAAATGCCCTTCTAGTATATTGAAGTTATGGATGGAATCATCGCTTCTATCCAACTGAGCATGGTGTGATTGTGACCTGAGGAAGTTTCGTAAGTTTTGAGACGCTACCATAAGTAGCAATATGTTGAATAAACAATATACTTTATCTGCATATTTAGAATAATCAAGCTATCTACTTTTTTTTATAAGTTTCTCCATTTTGTTTTACTCTTTGAAAATGCATATTTGAAAAATAACGTTCATGATATTTTTTTCTTAGATTTTTTCGTTGCTCGAATAATTATTTCACCTCTGCCAGCAGATTCAATGAGTAACAATTTTGAAATATCATCATAATTTGTACTTTGAAAAGGTGACAGTGGTATGTCTTGTACACCCGTTTGTAATCTTTTGAACAGCACATGATGTTCCAGCAATAGATAAATCTTCTCGTACAGGCTGCTCTTTATCATGAGCCTCGTCTGAATAACTTCCATTAAAAATTTTCTTTCGTCTCGTGTTGAACCAGTTTTGGTGAAGACGATTCAGATGACTTCTAAAAAAAAATTGTTTAGCAATTTTGAAGCCATCTCAGTTTCGTTCAGGTTTTGTTTTCTTTTTAAGTATTGTGCTCCATACAATTTTTTGAAGTTAGCGACAAGTGTTGTCTGCAAAAGACAGATAAGGCTTGTAAATATTTACCATACCACCAACGTTAATTGTAATAACCGAGGGTATAATATGGTAGAAAGAGATAAATAGGTTGAATCTCGCCCCCTGCACATGTAACCGCCTTCATGAACTTCAACACTACAGCCGAAAAGGCAGGAAACAGGAGCGGGAGACGCGACGCGGCACTGGAGGGTCCTAACTTTGCAGCGAGTAGTGATTTTCATGATTCGAGCAACTCGATCTGACTCGAGTAGCAACTCGAATTGATTCTATTCTATGATGACATACGACTATGCATTAAGCTGAAACTCTTATTTTTATCAACTCCTCTGGATGATGTGTGTTAAAATAATATATGAACAGCAAGCTGGGATATTATAGAATTTGTTTTTTATTTTTTGCGCAGACGTTCTCTCGCTGCATTTTCGGCGCCTTAGGGCCGTCCCTGAGTGTAATTATTAACGACAATTGTGTCCGTGATAATTCAATTTGAGGAGGAATACATTCAGAAGTATGCCAATGGGAAATTTTACATGGGAGATGAATTTTATCGAGAGTACGCCGGAAAAGTGTGATGCGCTTGGAATATTCCAAAATTTAAGTCACTATTAAATTAAGTCAGGATTTCATGTTAACAAAATTATTTATTTTCTTCCATTAAATTTGAAATCTCAATGAATCTCAAGGTGTTTTAATTGCATTTCGATCATCGCACCAACTAACAGATTTTTATTGTTTCGTAGATCTTGTATCGTTCAGTTTAATGCCTCCAAAGACTTTTTTTTGTGCAAATGTACATTAATCTCAATGATAAATTTGCAATTCTGCAGAACTTTGGCAATCGCACAGTTCTTCGAATGATTGAATGTTGGTGTTTGATTGATATGCATATTCACCGGCAACTTGAATGATGAATGAGCTGTTTGACTGCCTTCCAACAATGGTGCTGCAATTCCTGATGAAGCAAGTGCAACTGCAATTACATTCAGCAAGTGAATCGTTGCCAAAATCAATGGCAGCTAAAAGGTATTTCCAGTTCCACCGGGAGCATTCAAGAGGAAATTCCCTCTAGTTCCATCGTTCACATCTTTCATGAGTATATTTTTGTTGCTGATTCAATAGTGGAACAGTTTTTCGAATTGATTCTTTCAGTGCTTCACAATCATATTGTTTTTCGCGTTTCAACTCTCGATTAAATGTGCCTTGCATCGGACAATTGGGCGGTATTAAAACTAATTGTTCGAAATCATCAAGCACAAGTCCTTAATTAATATCAATAGAATAGAAATAAAATATTTATATTTGTTGGGGAAATCTGGAAACAGTACAAAAAGCAAAGATAATTTTATTTTAATTTAGGATGGAATGCATTTTTCCTGACTTTTATCCAGATCTTGCAGTCTTTTATTTTTCAATAGAAAACTTTTAATTGAGTTATTTCCATCCCAGTAGCCTAAGAAACAAAACAAAACACAAAAATAATAATAATTACGCATATCCATCATTCGAATCATGAGTTATGGTCCTGAGTTCTTACAAAAATACAATTTTCCTGGCAACCTTTCTTATTTTTCGTTCCCAAAAAATCTTATTCGTACTATTACAAACACTTTCTTTAAGAAACTGGTCCATAAAAAAAAAAAATACTTTCGTTTTATCCCGAATTTTCGATGCAGCTTTTCTAATTTTTGTAAAAACCTTATTCGGACCATTACGATCATTTAAAAAAATTAGCCAAATTTGTCCATGCAAAAAATTATTTTCATTTTTTCCTTAATTTTCCAATTTTCCGGGCGACTTACCTAGTTTATCTTTCTTTAAAATCTTATTCAGACTATTAGTAAAATTTTCAAAAATAACAAAATTGTACCATCCATCTGTTTTTCTTGAGTTTTTGGGGCAACTTTTCCAATTTTTCTTTCTCTAAAAACTTAAATCGTACTACAACGAACATTTAAGAAAATATGGACAAACTGGTCCTTAGAAAAAAGAGCCTTCAGTTCTTCCCAAATTTTCCAATCATCCCATTGACTTTTCCAATTTTTCCTTCTCTCAAACCTTTAATTGGAGCAATACGATCATTTAAAATACTAGCAAAATCGGCCCATAGAAAAAGTATTTCCATTTGGCAACTTTTTCAATTTTGTTTTCAAGAAACCTTTATCGGACTGTTATCAACATTATTAAAAATTATATAATTGGTCGGTAGAAAAAGGACTTAAATCTATTTTCGTCTTTTTCAATTTTCCGGGGAACTTTTCCATTTTTTTCTTGAAACACCTTATTGGGAGTATTACGAATATTTTTTAAAAAAAATAGGTAAATCGATCCTGATAAAAATACTTTCATTTAACTTCTCCCATTTTAACGGTAACGTTTCATATATTATTTTCCCTAAAAATCATATTCTGACTATTACAAACATTTTTTTAAAAAAGTTACCAATTTTGTCTATAGAAAAAATAACTTTCAGTTTTCAGATTTTCCTGACTACTTTTCCAATTTTCTTTCTGTAAAAAAAATCTTGGAATCACTGTGAAAACTTTAAAAATAATAGGAAAATCGATCCAGGAATTCTCAAATGATGCGATTACCAACGAATAGCATTTCATTTTTATACTAGCCAAATTGATCATTAGAAATAAAAACTTTCTGTTTTTCAGAATTTTCCAGTTTCCAATTTTATTTTCTCTGAAACCCTAATTCGGTCTATTATGAACATTTAAAAAATTAGTTAAATTGGTCCATAAAAAAGGTACATAATTTTTTCGAATTTTCCAATTTTCCGGCCAAATTTTCAAAATTTTCTTTCTCTAAACAGCTTATTTGGACTATTACGAATATTTTTAAAAGATTAGGCAAATTGGTACTAAGAATTATGTATTTTAGTTTTTCCTGAATTTTCCATTTTTCCAGACAAATTTTCGAATTTTTATTTTCTGAATAGCTTATTGGGAGCATCATAAACATTTAAAAAATAAATAAAATTTTCTCGGGTAACTAGCCGAGTTAGTCCATCGTTTGACCACGACGTTTCGGCGGTCACAATCTCGTGGTCTCGTGGTCAAACGATGGACTAACTCGGCTAGTTACCCGAGAAAATTTTATTCATTTACAACGCCGAGAAAATCTCCAGTCTTACATATTTAAAAAATAGCCAAATTGGGCCATAGAAAAAGTACATTCAGTTTTTTATGAATTTACCAATTTTCCGGCCAACTTTTCCAAATTTTTTTTCTCCAAAAACCTTATACCGACTATTGCCAACATTTTTTAAAAAATAACAAAATTAATCTATAGAAAAAATTCGTTTTCCTGAATTTTCTAATTTTCTGATCAAATTTTCCAAATTGTCTTTCTCTAAACACCTTATTACGCATATCTTTTAATAAATTGGCAAATCGGTCCTTAGAAGACAGAAGTTTTAGTTTTTCCTGTATTTTACAATTTTACGGACAACTTTTCCTGTTTTTCTTTCTCTAAAATCCTGATACGGACCATTACGAACATTTTTTTAAAAAAAGTTTAACAAAATCGTTTCAGCCGCTGTTAAGTGACGCGACCACCAATGAACAGCATTTCATTTTTATTTATATAGATGTGCAAGATACACCTCTAAATTCTGTCAAATTTTAAGAAGCATGCTTGAATCTTTCCATAGGATCCGTAGTAGTAATGGAAAAATATCCTAGGCTAAAAACTCACAAAACTATTAAAGCGAATTCACAGCTTCCATTACCAGGTGCAAGTGATCTAAATTAAAGGTTACGCTGGTCTAATAGGAAACGAAGTAGCGGATATTTTAGCCAAGAAGGTAATAAAATCAGGTGTATTTCATTTTATAATTCCAGCGACAGATATAACACTTATGGTTAGGACCATGGAGGAAGGAATGTATAGAGACGAAATAACGCCAAATCGGTGAAACCTCATATAAAAACTCGTCTCCTATTGCGAATGCGCGGCGGCCACAGGTGGCCATAGGAATCACCCTAAAACATAGGACTGTTTGCACTGTGTATGCTGCTGTGAACATTTCATTTTCTAATATTTGAAAGTTTTTTTATAATGCCAAGTTGTGTTTCATACGGTTGCACAAAAAGACAAGATAGGAAACAACCAAGAATAACGTTTCGTAACTAAATCACGTTATACTTATTGTTCTTGAAGTGTTTGATAGATAAATGCAAGATTAGAGCCAATCGCTATATATTTATTCATTGCTCTCAATAGGATGATATCGTTCTTAAATGTTTGATGGTGTAGTGTAGACAATCAGCATATGTTACTACTTTGCACCTAAAAGGCTAGCCTTATTGTAAACAAGTATTGAAAGTCTAATTTAGGCGGGTCAAGTTTACATCGTGATACAGTGAATGTGCATACTTTAGTTCAGTTTCAGTTTACACTGAAAGTGTACGATGAAATTAATTGTGATAATTTGTGCCGTGTGAACTACTAAACTTGATGAAGCAAACATTGTTGTTACCCGAAATGTGGTTCGCAATGCATTTCATGTGTTTAGATCTGTCCACATAGTTTGATTTCGTAGCGGCAATATTAATGGAAATGTGAGTAGGTTGAAATGCGGCGTGTACCAGAATGGTACAAACAATTTATTTGTTATTAGTTATTACTAATTTCATGAGCACTATGTTAGTGACACATGTGTATCGCGATGTAAACTACTCCCATCTAAGCTTCTGACTTTTGATGTATGGTAAGAAGTTAAATCAACTGATGTTGCTAACAAAGTTACATAGGCCACTAACAGTACAATATATTCTGAGTAAGCTCAGAAGTTATGAGGTCTTTTGGAGGGTTCATTTTTTCTTAAAAAAAAAAGGTTCTAATCTTTGACTTAACCTAACCACGCACCCCAATTTGGAAACAGCATATCTCGAAAACTAAGCGAGATATCGAGAATATTGTCGCGTTGGAACCGGGACAGGTGTGAATTCGAAGGTTACTTGTCAATGAACACAGCACTTAAACTGAGAACAGGTTTATTGAGAACTCAAACATACACGCAGCACTGACTGCCTCTTGGGCAGAATGCTCTTCTATTTATACACAGATAGAACGTACTAGAGATTACAAGAGTAGTTAACAAGTGAAATGTGTAGAAGTTACAAGTGACCTTAGGAAACATGTAGAATCTTCTGGAAATAATAAACAGAATTAAATAATTTTTGTCAGTGGGCGGGATTGAACCGGCGACCTTCGGTACCGCAATTCGTGACGCTACCCGCTGCGCCATGCTGGCAGACGGTACACTGGCGTTCATGCGGCATTGCTCCCTCTCCTGAGGAAAACAGCGTCCCGCTGTTAGATTTCTTTTGGGGCACGCTGAAGTGTCCTGGATCTTGATCTTGTCGTGGGTCCTCTGTATGGCAGTTCTGGAGGGCCCCTCCTGGTTGTACTATTATCTTCCTGTCCAACTTCCTCAGTATCCAAACCGTCCTCAGAGTCCTTGAACAAGAAGCTGGTTGTGCCTAGCTGCTCGTCAGGATTGTAGTAAGGCTTCATGCGGAGGACGTGAACAATGTCCTTTCGCTTTCGTCGTTTCGAGGACGGCTCATAATCCTCGACTTCGTATGTGACGTCTGACCGGCGGCGTATGACACGATACGGACCAAAGTACCGCTTCAGTAACTTTTCTGATAGCCCAACCTTCCGGACAGGGGTAAAAATCCATACGAGATCTCCTGGGTTGTACGCAACAGGTCGGTGCTTGCCGTCATACCGCTGACGGTCCCTCTCCTGGGTGGCCAGTGTTCGTATGCGAGCCAGCTGTCTTGCTTCTTCGACCCTGGTAATGAGCTGTTTTATATAGTCATCCTGAGTGTCGTCCGGCTGGAATGGGAACAGCGTATCCATTGTGGTCTCAGCTTCACGGCCATGGAGCAGAAAAAACGGAGTGAAGCCTGTCGTATCTTGCCTTGCTGTATTATAAGCAAATGTGACCACTGGCAGTATTGTATCCCAATCCTTCTGCTCAACATCCACATACATCGACAGCATATCGGCTAATGTCTTGTTGAAGCGTTCTGTGAGACCGTTTGTCTGAGGGTGGTATGCAGTTGTCATCCTGTGGACAACGTCGCATCTTGACATGACCTCTGATACTAGTCTTGACTGGAATACCTTTCCACGATCGGATATCATCACACGTGGTGCTCCATGCTTCAAAATAATGTCTTCTACTAGAAATTTTGCAACCTCTGGAGCTTCTGCAGTCGGCACAGGTTTGGTGACAGCGTAGCGCGTGAGGTAGTCGGTGCAGACTATTATCCATCGGTTACCGGTTGTCGACTTCGGGAACCTCCCCAAAAGGTCGATCCCAATTCGGTGGAATGGAACTGCTGCAGGTGGAATTGGTACTAGATGACCTGGAGGTAATTGCGGCACATGTTTCCGTCGCTGGCACTCTTTACAGTGACTCACATAATGCTTGACAGATCGGTAGAGACCCTTCCAGTAATACCTGCGTCTGATTCGGTCCAGGGTCTTCACAAATCCCAGATGACCGGATATTGGAGCGTCGTGGAAACTACTTGAGAATAGCTGGCTGGAGATGAGCTGGAACGACCAGAAGCCACTTGGGGCCTAGTGGATCGTAGTTGTTCTTATACAATGTCCCATCTATCAATTGAAACCCTCCTTTGGCCGGTTCTCCTTTCTCCAAGGCGTCTATGGTTCTTAATAACTCTGAATCTTCCCTCTGTTCAGCTGCAACGTCACCTAATTCAGCGAGGGCTGAAATTCCATTCATGCTGTTGTGTTCTATTAAAGGATTCCTTGAAAGGCTGTCGGCATCCTTGTGTTTCGCGTCCGTTTTTGAATACCACCGTGACGTCGTACTCTTGAAGTCTAAGTGCCCATCTTGCTAGTCGACCTGATGGATCCTTCAAGCTGGTTAGCCAACATAAAGAATGGTGGTCTGTTACGACGGTGAAAGGTTTGCCGAATAAATACGGACGAAACTTGTTGATAGCCCAGACAACTGCGAGGCATTCTTTCTCGGTTGTAGAGTAGTTTATCTCGGGCTTAGAGAATACTCTTGATGCATAGGCTATCACCTTCTCAGCACCTTCCTGAATTTGCACAAGCACTGCACCGATCCCATAACCGCTGGCGTCAGTGTGAAGTTCAGTTTCTGCATTCTCGTCGTATAAGGCTAGAACTGGTGCGGAAGTTAGAGCCTCCTTAAGTGCCTGGAAAGATCTTTCTTTAGTTTCATCCCAGTAAAACTTGGCGTCTCCCTGCAAAAGTTCTTGCAGTGGACGTGCCATGTTACAGAATCCTTTTATGAAACGCCGGAAGTATGAGCACAGCCCAAGAAAGCTTCTCACATCACGAATGTGCTGAGGAGTTGGAAATTCCATGACTGCCCTTACTTTATCTGGATCAGCGCGGACGCCATCTCCGTTGACCAGGTGCCCCAGGATTTTTATCTCTCTGGCGACGAAGAGGCACTTCTTCGGATTGAGGCGGAGTCCTGCAGTCTGAACACACTTCAGCACCGTTGACAGGCGACTCAGATGTTCTTCAAATGTTTTCGAGAAAACAACAATGTCATCTAAATAACAAAGACACGTCGTCCACTTAAGGTGTCGAAGTAAGTTGTCCATCATGCGTTCGAATGTGGCCGGAGCGTTGCATAATCCGAATGGCATTACTTTGAATTCATAGAGGCCATCAGGTGTAATAAAGCCGTCTTTTCTCTGTCAGCTTCGTCAACCTCGATTTGCCAGTAGCCTGTCTGCATGTCCATGGTTGAGAAGTATGTAGCTCCTTTCAAGCAGTCTAAGGCGTCGTCGATGCGCGGCAGTGGGTAGACATCTTTCTTTGTGATTTTGTTCAGCCGCCGATAGTCGACACAGAATCGCCACGTACCATCCTTCTTCTTTACGAGTACTACCGGAGATGACCAAGGACTCTCCGAAGGTTGAATAATGTCATTATGCAACATCTTCTCCACTTCCTCTCGAATTATTCGCCTTTCGACTGGTGACAATCGGTACGAGCGCTGGCTAATGGGCGGATGATCCCCAGTATTGATACGATGCTTTATCGTGGGCCGTTTCGTCTGACCTTTTTTTGCTGGGGTGTGAATACACCAGAGAATTGGCGTAGTATAGCTAACACCCGGTGGTGTTGTTCCTTGGTCAGGCCGGACCCTATTGGCAGTTCCATAGTTGTTTCCTCCAGCGTGTTGTCGGTACTAGTAACAGAGCATGGATCTTCGTTAATGACGTTGAGCTCGCCCTCCTGGACTGGTTCAGCTGTCCCTATGCACATTCCCTTGGGGATAATTTGTGACTGCTCGTGACAGTTGGTGATCCAAATGTCTCCTCGACCACCGATAATGCTTATGATAGCCGCTGGTATGTAGATTTCTTTCGTGAGCCTAATAAACTTTCTACTATCGACAAGCACTTCAAGGTTGCGGTCGTCCGTGTTTTTGACTGGGACTCTTCTCATTGCGAACGGCGGGATTGTCACGTTGTCAACGGCGAATAACTTCCCAGAAGATTCTGTGTTACGTGTACCCGTCGCAACGACTTCTTCAAGTTTGCAGCTCAGACGTTCCACAGTCAATGACAGCTTGGGATGCCTTAAGGAAGTCCCATCCAAGGATGACATTATGACTACATTCTGTTAAAATGACAAATTCAACTGGCTGGGTCCTGTTGTTGATGGTTATTCTCGCGACACAAGCTCCAGCTGGCTGGATGTACTTTCCATTTGCGACCTTTAGCACAGTTGCCCCCCGTATCACGGAACATTGTCTTCTTTAGTGTGCGACGATAATTGTCCGACAATACGGAGAAAGAAGCTCCTGAATCAACCAGCGCCCGGACAGGTTGGCCGTCGATTATAACGTTGATGAGATTTCCCGACATCTTAGTGACTGTCATCCATGGAGGATTTTCATCTGCGGCGGCCTCACCTCCGTAGATGGTCGCCTTGCTTAGTTTTCCTGCGTGCGGCGGCTAGGGGAGCGGCTGGTAGCTCTGTCCGGCGACGATGAACGGCAGCGGCGCGTCGGGGATCGACCTCGTCTAGGGTACGGCGATGGGCTTCTTCCCGTAGGTCGACCGAACTCGTCAGCGGGTGGCTGCCTGGGGTAGAACTGTTCGGATGGCGGACGTCTTGCGGCAAAATAATCGTCAAATACTCGTCTTCTCTCTCTGCAGTAGCGTATGACATGTCCAGGGCGCCCACAGTGGAAACATACTGGCGCGTTGTCTTCTTGTCCTCCAGACGTCCGTTCGTCTGCGGGACGTCATAGGTGCCGGAGGATTTGGTTGTGGCCGTGTCGGCCGGTTCCTAGGCTGCCGTTTGGCAGCTGCAGCATACGTCATATCAGGGCGAGGCCATTCTTCACGTCGAGTGCGATTGGCTCGGCAGACAGGAGCTATTGTCTGAAATACCTCTTTTTCCGCCGCGTCGGCTCCTTCATGACCCACTGGGCTTACATCCATGGCCATGATCTGATGCTCACTCGGTTCAAGAGTCCCAGCTGCCATGAACTGTTGTAATTCTTCTCTCACAATTTGTCGTATGAGAGACGCAAAGTCGTGCTGGTCTTCCACAACTGCCATAGGGACTACGTTGGGAAGTCTGTCATACTTCTTTCGCCCAACCCTCCTTTGTTGCATCTCCTCAATCCGCTGGCACCACTTGATGAACTCTTCCGTCGTAGCGACGTCTTTTATCAGAAGAGCTTGGTACATGTCTTCTGCAATACCTTTCATTAGGTGCGTGATTTTGTCGGCTTCAGTCATATTCGGGTTGACTACGTTGCATAGGGCCAAACATCCTGTATGTAAGATTGCGTCGGCTCCCCATGTCGTTGGGCCCGGTTCTTCAGTTGTTCTTCCGCCGAGCGGATTTGTCGCTGGTGGTCCCCAAACGTTTTCTTAAGTTCCGGTCTGGAACATTTCCCAGTTATTCAGTTTTTCTTCGTTGTTCTCGAACCGACTGCTGGGCGGTTCCGTCCAGATAGAAATAAACATTTGCCAAGCACATGGTATGATCCCACCTGTTGTACTTGGCGACTCGGTCGAACCCTTTTAGCCATTTGTTAGGATCCTGTCCAGCGTCTCCAGAGAACACCGATGGGTGTCGAATGTGCAGCTGGCTTGCCGCCATGGGTTTCCTAATGACGCGGACTTTCGGAAGGACGTACTGAGTATATCCTTTGTAGTCCGGTTCCAGTCCGTGTAGGCGGCGACTTTTACGTTGCCTAATCGGAGCCACGACGATGCAGCTGTTGCACAGGGTACCCGGCGTCTCCACCAACTATGTCGCGTTGGAACCGGGGACAGGTGTGAATTCGAAGGTTACTTGTCAATGAACACAGCACTTAAACTGAGAACAGGTTTATTGAGAACTCAAACATACACGCAGCACTGACTGCCTCTTGGGCAGAATGCTCTTCTATTTATACACAGATAGAACGTACTAGAGATTACAAGAGTAGTTAACAAGTGAAATGTGTAGAAGTTACAAGTGACCTTAGGAAACATGTAGAATCTTCTGGAAATAATAAACAGAATTAAATAATTTTTGTCAGTGGGCGGGATTGAACCGGCGACCTTCGGTACCGCAATTTCGTGACGCTACCCGCTGCGCCATGCTGGCAGACGGTAGACTGGCGTTCATGCGGCAATATACACCTGGAAACGCCCTGGGGATACAGGCAGATATCAGCTAGATTATATCATGGTCAAATAGAGATTCAGGAAACAAGTTCTACTGGAAGTGAATAACTCCAACAATCTAGCACGAGAGAAAAATTTGCAGAAATGGTAGAATTAGGCTAAGAAGTAACTGTGAAAGGAGCTCAACCGAGGACGAAAGGAATACATTAAACACCGAAATAATGAAACCTGGTAAAGAAACATTAGGCTTTAGGAAATAAGCTGCCAGAAAACCTTGGATCACAGAAGAAATTTCGGAGCTGATGGATCAGAGGAGAAGGTACAAAAATGCTCAGGATGAAGCAGGAAGGGAGCTGTAAAGGCAATTAAGAAATCAAATAAACAGGAAATGCAAAATAGTAAAAGAAAAATGGCTACAAGAAAAGTGTGAAGAAGTGGAAAAGGAAATGGTCATATGTAAGTAGATGTTGCATATACAAAGATCAAACAGAATTTTGAAGAAATGAAGAAAAGAGGTATGAACATTAAAGCTGCCGATGGGAATCCTCATTTAAGTTCTGAAGATAGAGCTAACTGATTAAAGGAATACATTGAGAAACTGTATGTTGGGGACGACTTGAACAATAGTGTAATGGAAAAGGAAGGCGATGTCGAGATTGATGACTTAGGAGATCCTGTTTTGAGGACAGAATTTATTAAAGCTCTGAATGACCTAATAGCAAATAAGGCAGTTGGAATTGATGAGATTCCTGCAGAACTTCTTACATCCCTAGGAGAAGAAGGAATCGAAAGATTATTCAAGCTGATATCAAAAAGTTATGAAATGGGAGAAATTCCATCTTCACTCTTCTAAAGAAAGCACAAGCCTACAAATGTGAGAATTATCGCACCATTAGTCTAACATCACATGCTTCAAAATTACTGACCAGAATAAGATACAGAATGATGGAAAGGGTAGTAGAAGATATAGTAGGTGAAGATCAGTTTGGGTTTAGGAAAAATCGTGGTACAAGGGAAGCAAATCTGTCTTTAAGATTAATACTTGAAGGGCGGATCAAGAAAAACAAAGATACTTTCATGGAATTTGTTGATTTAGTAAAGCTTTTGATAATGTTAGGTGGGACAAGATGTTCAAAATTTTGAATAAGTCAGGTCTAAAGTATCGATATTGAAGAATACTCTATAAACTACAGGGCGTTCGCCGGGAAAACGCTACCCTCCAGTCTGTTGCCGTCGGCAACTTGCTTGGGCAGTGGTGCCAGCAACTCCCGCCACACGGCACCGTCAATCACCGCACTGTTTAAAACACCTCCGCTGCCCCAACAGTGCAGTGACGCAGTATAATGGGACCCTTACATTGTTAAGAACGGTTTCTTTTCATTGTAGCTAGTTTGTGACTTCAGTCTCTTATTAATCAGTGTGTGAATAAACGTTTCTTTGCGCTTTGGCTGGTTTGGGGCTTCACACTCTTACTAATCTGTACCGTGATTGAGTGTGAGTAAAATTATGGTTCGTTACAGTTTGCAACAAAGAATATTTCTCTACGGTACATATGTGAAGAAGAAGTCGTTTAAAAAGTGTCGCAGTAAATTTCGTCGCGAATTTCCTGGCGCTTTACTGCCAGCTAAATCAACAATTCTGCGTCTGGTTAAAAAACTAAGAGAAACGGGTTCATTTTTTAACAAAAAGAGACTGTCGGTCAACCATATTCTCACAGAGGAGAAAATTGACGATATCGCTTTTCGACTAGAACAGTCACCCAAAAAAATCATTAAGTCAGTTAGAGCAGCGTGTGTCTCGAAATATGTTCAGAAGATGTGAAATGTGCATTACACAAGAGGGTCAACACTTCCAGCATCTTTTATAAGGTAAGCTAATGAATTACGTCACATTTAAATGCTTAGCACATACAAGTTTATGAAGCGTAATTATTATGAAATAGTCCGCGGCCGACGGTCGAACAATGCCGGAAGCTGACCGCTCGCTCGCCGGGAGCAGTTTTTCCTTGTAGCGCCAACAGTGGGTTGCGTTTCCCGGCGAACGCCCTGTATATAAGAATCAAGTGGCTATAATAAAAGTAGTTAATCACGAGAGACAATCACCAGTTAAAAAGGGTGTGAGACAAGGTTGTAGTCTATCCCCGTTAATATTCAACTTGTATGTAGAAGAAGCAATGAAGAAAGTCAAAGAAAAATTTCCATGTGGCATAAGTTTTCAAGGAGAAAAAATCAGTATGCTACAATTTGCTGATGACATTGTCTTGTTAACAGAGAGGGCTGAGGATATTGAGAAGTTACTGAATGTCATGAACAAAATACTGAAGGAAGATTTTGGCCTGAATACAAATCAAAGCAAGACAAAAGTGATGATATGTAGCAGAAATGATACGAATACTAGTAGATTGAATATAAAATAGTATCGGATGCAAAAGGTGAAGTACTTGAGTTCTGTTACTTGGGAAGGAAAATTACAAGCAGGAATGATGTTAAAAGCAGAATAGACTAGCAAAAGAGCCTTCATGAAAAAGAGAAACCTTTTAGTTTCAAATATTGATCTAGGAATTAGAAAGAACTTTTTAAAACTCTTTGTGTGGAGCACAGCACTTTATGGTAGCGAAACATGGACTTTAGGAATACCGGAAATAAAGAAAATTGAAGCATTTGAAATGTGGTGCTACAGAAGAATGCTGAAAATTAAGTGGACTGACAAAGTAAGAAATGAACGAGTTTTGGAAATGATGGGTGAGAAAAGAAGTTTGTGGAAGAAGCTTACAGAAAGAAGAGACAAGCTGGTAGGTCTTATTTGAAACATGCTGGATTGGTTAATTGTCAGTGGAGGGAACAGTCGAAGGTAAGAACTTTAGAGGTAGACAGAGATTAGAATATATGAAGCAGATAATTGAGGACGTGGGTGGGGGGGGGGGGAACCGAGCGGGGCGGTGTAACGGTTAGCGTTCTCGCCTCGCATTCGGGAGGACGGCAGTTCGAATCCCCGTCCGGGCATCCAGATTTGGGTTTTCCATGGTTTCCCAAATCACTCCAGGCAAATGCCGGGATGCTTCCTTCAAAAGGCCATGGCCGAATTCCTTCCCATTCCTTGCCCCCATCCTTACCCCCATCCTTTCCCGTCTCTAAAGATGTAGAAATGAAGAGATTAGCACAGAATAGGAAGGGATGGAGGATTGCATCAAACCAGTCAAAAGACTGACCACAACAAAAAGTTACTTGAAAATAAAATATAAACAAAAAAATTATCATTTGTCAGGTTTTATTCAGTTTTTTGTCTCTCCTGTAAAATTTAGAAATATGGCCATGTTGCCTTTCTGCAGTTAGCGAATCATTTTTAGTTGAGCGCGATGGTCGGATTTTGATAGGAGTTTCAAACAATGTAAGTTTTGTTGTATTTCCAAGTGACGTTGATATGCTGGATACACTTTATTCCGAATAGTACCATATTTCGTTCGTAAAATGAGGCCAAATTTTGGAATTTTGTTGTGTCCAATTATAGAGCAAATTCCAACAATTTCAGTTGCATATGCAAGGGCGAGCCAGATACAGGCAGGGGGGCAGCTGCCCCCCGCCCCAGCCGGACGCGGGTATGCGCTCGATCGGAGTTCTACCAAACAGAAAAGTAAACAATGTTAAGCAACTTTCAACAATTAATTCGGTTCTTGCGATTTAAACCTGCTTGCTACTGCTATCTGCGGGAAACAGACGTTACCGAGGGCGGGCGCCACAACGCGTCACGCACGGTACTGCTGGCGACTCTAAAGTTCAGCGTATCGAATATGTGCGGCTGCCGCGCGAGCCATTTTCAGCAGCATCAGCCATTCCCTGCCAGATCTGAAAAAAGAAAATCAGAATTAGTGGCAGTTGTTGTTGGAGGGTTTGTCTTTCGCCATTTCCTCCGCTGTTTGTCAGGATGGGTATGTCTTAACAGTTGGTTTGTCGGATTTTGTTGGCATAGTTGTTGTCGTCATTTGTCGAGGTGGTGTTGTCCTATAGCGTCAGGTCCAATGGTCTCCTGTGTTGGCCAGGGAGTATTTCATATCGGCCGAGCACACTGATCATCGGGCTTGAGCTGGTTTCCGCTTTCCGGTAGAATGCTGCAGCCAGCACTCGAAAGCGGTCATTTAATGGCATGGTGCCGGTGGTATCATGCAGTGCCGCTGTTGGAAAGCGGAAGGGCAGATGGAGGGCGCGTTTCAGTGCCCTGTTTTGGATTGCCTGTAGTTGTTTCATGTGCTTGGGTGTGCGTACCCCCACACTGGGCAGGCGTACTCCAGCAGAGGCCTGACCAATGTGAGGTAGATGCGCACTCCCAGGGACGGCGCCAGTACGCTGTTCCGATTTAGCAGGGGTAGATCTCATTTAGTCTCGCACTGGCCTTTCTGCGAACATAGTTGATGCGGCCGCGCCAGGTGAGCTTTGAGTCAAACGTTAATCCGAGGTACTTTAGTAAAGTACTCCAGGGTATGTCGGAGCCATGCAGTCGCAACAATAGGACCGGGTGGCCACCGTTGCGTGGGCCATACTTCCTTGTGAACATGATTGCCTGGGTCTTGGTAGGATTGACTTCGATGCGCCACCTCCTAGCCCATGCTTCTGTCTGCTGGAGGATGCCCTGTAGTCGTGCAGTGGCCACGAACCTACTTCTACTGCTGGTAATGTAGGCCGTGTCGTCTGCATATGTGGCAGTCTGTACATGGTCTGCCGTGGGCACGTCAGCCGTGTACAGAGTGTGCAGAACAGGGCCAAGCACTGACCCCTGAGGGACTCCAGCATGTATATTTCTCCTGCCTGACTTCATGCCGTCCACCTTGACGTGGAAGGTGTGGCCGAGCATGTAGGAGCGGATAAGCTTCACCAGTGGCCCTGGGAAGCCTTGCTGGTAGAGCTTTAATAGTAATCCGGTGTGTCAGACCGATTCAAAAGCGCGCGCTACTTCCAAGGACACCATAGTGCAGTACTCTTTGTGCTGGAAGGCACGGGTTGCTGTTTCGACGATGCGGAAACCAAACTGGTGGTTAGGCAATAGGTTGCTCTCTGTTATGAAGGCTTGCATCTTCTTCAGGAGCAGCCTCTCAAAGACTTTGCTGATCGACGGTAGGAGACTTATTGGTCGGTAGCTCTGGGTAGAATAGGGTCTTTCCCGCTCTTGTGGACAGCGACTATTTCCGCATGCTTCTACCGTTGCGGGAAAACCCCTGTCCGCAAGATGCGGTTGAAGACCTCTGCCAGGAACGCGCAGGCCCCCGGGGCAGATTTCTCAGATATCTGTTCCCAATTCCATCATGACCAGGAGACTTGTTTGGCCGCAGCCTTACAAGACAGCTGGCAACTTCCTCCGGGGAGATAGGCTCTATTTCCTTGTCGCCGTCGTCAGCCAGGAGGTATACGTGTAGTCGGCGACGAGCATCTCTCAGGTCCTGATCATTTACATTGGCTTCGGAGGGACGGAAGTTACGCTCGAAGCCATCAGCCAGCGCATTGGCTTTGCCTTCTGGACGATAGACTAGACGGTTTACTCCTTGCAGGGCGGGATTCGCCGCTTCCGTTTCGTGAAGCTGTGGGTCTTGGCCCACATGGTCCCGTCGTCCGGCTTGAGTGCCGATACGCGGGCGTCCCACATCCCATTCCTGTGCTGGGTCAGGTCTGATTTGAGCTCTCTCTGGAGACGATTTAGGAGCCTTCTGTGTCATGGTTACGGGTCAACCTTCATTCTTGGCTAACCTGTTCTTGTGTTTGATGGCAGCCAGAAGATGAGGCGGTAGTTTGGAGTATTACGGGTCTTTTTCTGCGAAGAGGGGTGGAGGCCACTTGGCTTCCCCCACCATCTCCTCAAAGGCCCCGATTGCCGCGTCCACATCCTCCACTCTCTGGTCGGCCAGTGAGTGGATAGGAGCTGCTTAAAACTTCTCCAGTTGGTATTCGGAGGTCGTGGGTTTCTGGACGTGTGTCATACCAATCTCCTACGCCCACCTCTACTATCACAGGAATGTGGTCGGAGGACAGTTCTCCCTGTACGATACCAGTCATGCCTTTGGTAACCACTATGTCCAAGACATCCGGTTGACTTCTGCATTGGAAATGAGTCGGCTCTTCGGGGCCCCACACAAGTTGTATGTTGTGGTCAGCCTTCTTAGCGTAGAGCCTTCTACGTACGAATTGTGCAGTTCCAAACGGGGTGTTTCGCGTTGAGGTCACCGCCGATCGAACTTTGCCCCTCAGTTCAGCCAGTAAAGTGAAGTCTGCTG
>JARYHS010005767.1:0-26159 GCA_031002005.1 Vandiemenella viatica
CAGTGGCGGATGGCAAATTGTGCAGAAAGTTCAGTATGGGTCGAAATTTAAACATACGTGACCCCAACTGGTGTTCTTGAAGTCCCCTTCTACTTCTCCTCCCAGTTCCCAACTGGCAAGGAGAAGAAGGGGAACAGGCCTCGGCGGAAGAAAAGTCCGCACAACTCCGAGGCCTTAGACAAGTGTCGTCTTCGGACCCAGAAGACGGACATAATGCTGGTGGACGAACATAGTTCCGTTCCTCAGCAATCGCATGCGCAGGGACCCACCCGACCCGGGCGGGTGGTTTTAAATATGTAGAATGGCTCCCATACTTCAGTGGAACGTTAACGGTTTTCAGGCTCACAAAGAGGAAGTCCAACTCTTAGCACGGTCTGATCCATTGTGTCTCTGTCTGCAAGAGACACATTTCAGACCGCTACACCAGCCAGTGCTGAGAGGATATGACATATTCCGAAAGGACGATACCGAGGGTGATCGAGCGAAGGGCGGAGTGGCCGTGTTTGTTCGGAACACTAGTCCACTCCGAACCCGTTGCTCTCACCTCTCATCTACAAGCAGTAGCGGTGAAAATACACGGTCCAATCCAACTGACCGTATGCTCTGTCTATCTGCCACCCAGTGTGTCAGTCGGCTACGACGACCTGGTTGGCATTATACGACAACTCACTCGGCCCTTTCTCCTTTTGGGAGATTTCAACGCCCACAGTGCGTTGTGGGGTTCCACAACCGATTGCCCCAGGGGCCGAGTGGTTGGTAGATTGATAGAGCAGGAGGAAATTTGTATCCTGAATACAGGGCAAATGACTCATTTCACCGCTGCTACCGGTACGTCTTCTGCCATTGACCTATCCTTGTGTTCCCCCTCAATCGCGGACTCCGTGCAGTGGGAGGTGGATCGCGACCTACATGGTAGCGACCACTTCCCAATTTGGATGCACGTTGAGTGTGAACGTGGAGGAGGAAATAACCGGCGCAAATGGAACGTCAGTTGTGCAGATTGGCAACTCTATTGCCGCTCTGTACAACTGCAACTTGTAGGCAGTATACAAGAGAAGGTGAATCACTTCACGGAAGTGATTCACCGTGCAGCTGACGTTTCCATGCCGAAAAGCTCCGGAACGCTGCGAAGGACGCCCGTCCCCTGGTGGAACGACGAATGTCGTTCCGCTATTCCAGGGTCGCAGACGGGCGTTGCGGCGTTTTAGGTTGTATCCTACATCCGACAACCTGGCAGCGTTCCGTATAGCAAGAGCTAAGGCGCGCCGTGTTATTAAGGAGAGTAAGAAGAGGTCATGGCAGAACTTTGTGAGCACTATCAATCGTTCCACACCTTCGTCGAAAGTATGGGAGTCCATTCGCCGTATATCTGGAAGGTACTCCCGCGCACCAGTATCTGGGTTACTGGATCATGGACGTATTATTACTGACGAACGAAGCATAGCGCAGCTGATGGCGGAGAACTTCGCCGCCATCACTTCGTCCGATAACTTTGACCCTCGGTTTCAGCGACGTAGAGTCGCTGCCGAGAGGCGCCCGCTGTGCTTCGATTCGTCGAATTCAGAGGCCTACAACTGCCCATTCACATCTTGGGAGCTGGAGAGTGCGTTGAACAGCGCAAATGACACTGCTCCAGGGCCTGATTTGATCCAGTACCAGATGCTGAGGCATCTCAGCAAGGATGCTAAAAAGTACCTTCTAGATATTTTTAACGACATTTGGACCGGAGGACACTTCCCCGACTCGTGGAAAGAAGCAACATTAATTCCCATTTTAAAACCTGGCAAGGACAAATTGTTGCCAGGTAGTTATCGTAGTATTGCCTTGACTAGCTGCGTGGGGAAGACACTGGAGAGGATGGTGAATCGCCGCCTCGTCTGGTGTCTTGAATCCCGTAATCTCCTGAGCCGCTTTCAGTGTGGATTCAGGAAGTTCCGTTCCACCTTGGACAACCTGATCCTCCTGGAGGCGGCAATACAGGATGCGTTTCATACGCAGCCAACACCTCGTGGGTGTTTTTTTCGATCTTGAAAAGGCTTACGATACTACCTGGCGGCATGTTATTTTAAAACAGTTACATGAATGGGGTTTTAGGGGTAACCTACCCCGTTTTTTAAAATCATTTTTATCTGGTCGTTGCTTCCGGTACCGAGTCGGTGGTGAAGTGTCTGATCTTTTTATTCAGGAAAACGGTGTCCCTCAGGGGTCAGTTTTAAGCGTGACCCTATTTGCTATCGCAATTAACAGTATATCTTTGGTTATAAGGAGTCCCATTCGGTTCTCCTTATATGTGGACGATTTTTTAATTTTTATTGCATCGTCCAGCCTGAGAAGCGCAGAGCGGCAGCTGCAACTCGCGCTGAACAGGCTGGATGATTGGTCAGTGCACACCGGTTTTCGATTCTCTGCCGAGAAAACCCGGTGTGTACTTTTTACTCGTAGCAGAAGTCTTTTAGCTGAGCCTCACCTTACCTTGAGGAACACCGTTTTAAGTTTTACTGAAACAGTTAGATTTCTGGGCCTCATTTTTGACACCAGGCTTAACTGGCTTCCACATCTTAAAGATGTGAAAGCCAGGGCCTTAAAAGCTCTTAATATTTTAAAATGTCTGTGCGGCAGGTCGTGGGGCGCTGATCGCTCCTGCCTGCTACAGTTTTATCGAGCCTTTGTACGGTCGCGTCTCGAGTATGGTTGTATCGTATATGGTTCGGCACGGGACAGTTATCTTCGGATACTGGATAGTGTCCACCATGCAGGAATTCGGCTCGCCACTGGTGCATATCGCACCAGCCCTATTGTCAGCATTTGTGCTGACTCGGGCGAGCCACCACTTACCATCCGCCGGCAACTCCTCATGGTGCGACACTATACGCATATTGCCATAACACCTGGCAGTCCCGTGTACGACATAGTTCTACATCCCAGCTACGAGCGGCTCTATGCCAACCGGCATAGAGCCACTAAACCGTTCAGCTACCGTACGAAGGCTATTTTAGAACATTACGGATTTGAGCTTCCCTCTTTTTATCGCCAGGGTTGGAGTAAATCCCCTCCCTGGCTTTTAAAGAGGCCCAGATTAATTTTAGAACTGTCACGGCATAACAAACTGCTAACCGCTGACAGTGTTTTTATTCATATTTTTACTGATATTTTAAATCAATATCACACTTTCACCCCGGTGTATACGGATGGGTCTAAGCAGGCTAACAGTGTAGGCTGTTCAATAGTGTTCCCTCGAGCGACTTACAAATACAAGATGGATAGCAGGTGCAGTGTTTACACTGCGGAGTGCTATGCCCTGCTAAAGTCGCTCCAGCATATGAAGGCACGCCGCGACAAGAAGTACCTCATATGCTGTGATTCCCTTAGTTGCATTCAGTCATTAGCAACTATGTACCCAGCAGACCGTCTAGTCCAGGACATCCAGGACGCCCTCCTTTCCCTCCAATCTTGTGGGAAGGAGGTGGCATTCTGCTGGGTACCAGGCCATGTGGGAATCAGGGGGAACGAGGCAGCTGATGAAGCTGCCAAGTTGGCCTGTGACAAGGTCCGAATCGACTTTGACCCGGTCCCAAAGTCAGACCTTGCCTCGGCGGTGAAGAGATTTGTTTTTGATGTTTGGCAGAGGCAGTGGCTGGAAGTTGAGCATAACAAGCTCCGGCAGGTCAAACCGACCGTTCAGCCGTGGAGCAGCTCCTTCCAGCAGGCGAGGAGGGATGAGGTTCTCCTTACTCGCCTCCGTATAGGGCACTGTCCTCTGACACATGGTTTCCTTCTCCGCCGAGAGGACCCTCCGGAGTGTGATGCTTGTGGCGTACCTTTGACGGTACTCCACATTTTAACCGAATGTGTATTGTTTTTAGATCTAAGGGCAGACGTTGGCTTAGCCAACGATCTGTCCCTTATTTTAAGCGATGACCGTGACAACGTGGCTAAGGTTTTAAAGTTTTGTTGCTTGGCCGGTCTTGTCCCAAAAATTTTGGGCAGATCGGCATAGGTTTTAATTGGATTGGTGGCCGTGTACAACCACCAATCCAAGTACTGTTTTTATTTGTGACACTGATTATATGGCTGGCCCTTTTACAGCCAGCCAGCTAATTTGTTTTTTAACCTGGTTGGCCCATCTACAGCCAACCAGTTAATGTATTATATTTTAGTCACAGTTTTATATTTTATGTTGCCGTCTGTGTGGCCGACCTCTATACAGTCGGCCAGGCAGACGGTATTTTAGTTAGTATGTTAGTATTTTATTGTGCTGTCTCTGTGGCCGACCCCTTTACAGTCGGCCACACAGACGGCAATTTCGCCACGTTGTCACGCCTGGTTTTTGTTAGGGCGCTAATGACCCCGCTGTCGACGCGCCCTAAAACAACAACAACAACAACAACAACAACAACGCAGCTGATGGCGGAGAACTTCGCCGCCATCACCTCGACCGCTATCTTTGACCCTCGGTTTCAGCGACGTAGAGTCGCTGCCGAGAGGCGCTCGCTGTGCTTCGATTCGTCGAATACAGAGGCCTACAACTGCCCATTTACATCTTGGGAGCTGGAGTCAGCGTTGAACAGCGCAAATGACACTGCTCCAGGGCCTGATCTGATCCAGTACCAGATGCTGAGGCATCTCAATAAGGATGCTAAAAGGTACCTTCTAGATATTTTTAACGACATTTGGACCGGAGGACACTTCCCTGACTCGTGGAAAGAAGCAACACTTATCCCTATTTTAAAGCCTGGCAAGGACAAATTGTTGCCAGGTAGCTATCGTAGTATCGCCCTTACAAGCTGCGTGGGTAAGACACTGGAGAGGATGGTGAATCGCCGCCTCGTCTGGTGTCTTGAATCCCGTAATCTTCTGAGCCGCTTTCAGTGTGGATTCAGGAAGTTCCGTTCCACCTTGGACAACCTGATCCTCCTGGAGGCGGCAATACAGGATGCGTTCATCCGCAGCCAACACCTTGTGGGTGTTTTTTTCGATCTTGAAAAGGCATACGATACTACCTGGCGACATGTTATTTTAAAACAGTTACATGAATGGGGTTTTAGGGGTAACCTTCCTCAGTTTTTAAAATCTTTTTTATCTGGTCGTTGCTTCCGGTACCGAGTCGGCAGCGAAGTGTCTGATCTTTTTATTCAGGAAAACGGTGTTCCTCAGGGGTCAGTTTTAAGCGTGACCCTTTTCGCCATAGCGATTAACAGTATATCTCTCGTCATAAGGAGTCCCTTACGGTTCTCCTTATATGTGGACGACTTTTTAATTTTTATTGCATCGTCCAGCCTGAGAAGCGCAGAGCGGCAGCTGCAGCTCGCGCTGAACAGGTTGGATGAATGGTCAGTGCACACCGGTTTTCGGTTCTCTGCCGAGAAAACCCGGTGTGTACTTTTTACTCGCAGCAGAAGCCTTTTAGCTGAGCCTCACCTTACCTTGAGGAACACCGTTTTAAGTTTTACTGAAACAGTTAGATTTCTGGGCCTCATTTTTGACACCAGGCTTAACTGGCTTCCGCATCTCAAAGATGTGAAAGCCAGGGCCTTAAAAGCTCTTAATATTTTAAAATGTCTGTGCGGCAGGTCGTGGGGCGCTGACCGCTCCTGCCTGCTACAGTTTTATCGAGCCTTTGTAGGGTCGCGTCTCGAGTATGGTTGTATCGTATATGGTTCGGCACGGGACAGTTATCTTCGGATACTGGATAGTGTCCACCATGCAGGAATTCGGCTCGCCACGGGTGCATATCGCACCAGCCCTATTGTCAGCATTTGTGCTGACTCGGGCGAGCCGCCGCTAACCATCCGCCGGCAACTCCTCATGGTGCGACACTATATGCATATTGCCATAACACCTGGCAGTCCCGTGTACGACATAGTTCTACATCCCAGCTACGAGCGGCTCTATACCAACCGGCATAGAGCCACTAAACCGTTCAGCTACCGTACGAAGGCTATTTTAGAACATTACGGATTCGAGCTCCCCTCTTTTTATCGCCAGGGTTGGAGTAAATCCCCTCCCTGGCTTTTAAAGAGGCCCAGATTAATTTTAGAACTGTCACGGCATAACAAACTGCTAACCGCAGACAGTGTTTTTATTAATATTTTTACGGATATTTTAAATCAATATCACACTTTCACCCCGGTGTATACGGATGGGTCTAAGCAGGCTAACAGTGTAGGCTGTTCAGTAGTGTTCCCTCGAGCGACTTACAAATACAAGATGGATAGCAGGTGCAGTGTTTACACTGCGGAGTGCTATGCCCTGCTAAAGTCGCTCCAGCATATGAAGGCACGCCGCGACAAGAAGTACCTCATATGCTGTGATTCCCTTAGTTGCATTCAGGCATTAGCAACTATGTACCCAGCAGACCGTCTAGTCCAGGATATCCAGGACGCCCTCCTTTCCCTCCAAACTTGTGGGAAGGAGGTGGTATTCTGCTGGGTACCAGGCCATGTGGGAATCAGGGGGAACGAGGCAGCTGACGAAGCTGCCAAGTTAGCCTGTGACAAGGTCCGAATCGACTTTGACCCGGTCCCAAAGTCAGACCTTGCCTCGGCGGCGAAGAGATTTGTTTTTGATGTTTGGCAGAGGCAGTGGCTGGAAGTTGAGCATAACAAGCTCCGGCTGGTCAAACCGACCGTTCAGCCGTGGAGCAGCTCCTTCCAGCGGGCGAGGAGGGATGAGGTTCTCCTTACTCGCCTCCGCATAGGGCACTGTCCTCTGACACATGGTTTCCTTCTCCGCCGAGAGGACCCTCCGGAGTGTGATGCTTGTGGCGTACCTTTGACGGTACGCCACATTTTAACCGAATGTATATTGTTTTTAGACTTAAGGGCAGACGTCGGCTTAGCCAACGATCTGTCCCTTATTTTAAACGATGACCGTGACAACGTGGCTAAGGTTTTAAAGTTTTGCAGTTTGGCCGGTCTTGTCCCAAAAATTTTGGGCAGATCGGCCTAGGTTTTAAATTGGACTGGTGGCACTTTACAACCACCAATCCAAGTACCGTTTTTACTTTTGACACTGCTTATATGGCTGGCCCTTTTACAGTCAGCCAGCTAAGTTGCTTTTTAAACTGGTTGGCCCTTTTACAGCCAACCAGTTAACGTATGTATTTTCATATTTTATTGTCTTGTTTTAGTTTTATATCTTATATAGCCGTCTGTGTGGCCGACCTCTTTACAGTCGGCTACGCAGACGGTATTTTAGTTAGTTGGTTAGTATTTTATTGTGCTGTCTCTGTGGCCGACCCCTTTACAGTCGGCCACACAGACGGCAATTTCGCCACGTTGTCACGCCTGGTTGTTGCTAGGGCGCTAATGACCCCGTCGTCGACGCGCCCTAAAACCCAAATAACAACAACAACAACATTTTAAAAGATTAAGAGCTTTTAAGGCCCTGGCTCTCACATCTTTTAGATGCGCAAGCCAGTTAAGCCTTGTGTCAAAAATGAGGCCCAGAAATTTAACAGTATCACTAAAACTTAAAACGGTGTTCCTCAGGGTAAGGTGAGGCTCTGGTAAAAGAATTCTGCTGCGAGTAAAAAGTACACACCGGGTTTTCTCAGCGGAGAAACGAAAACCGGTGTGCACTGACCATTCATCCAGCCTGTTCAGTGTGAGTTGCAACTGCCGCTCAGCGCTTCTCAGGCTGGACGATACAATGAAAATTAAAAAGTCGTCCACATATAAGGAATACCGTAAGGGACTCCTTATAATGGCTGCTATGCTATAATAGCAATGGCAAAAAGAGTAACACTTAAAACTGACCCCTGAGGGACACCGTTTTCCTGAATAAAAAGATCAGACACTTCACCACCAACTCGGTATCGGAAGCAACGACCAGATAAAAATGATTTTAAAAAATGGGGTAGGTTTCCCCTAAAACCCCATTCATGTAACTGTTTTAAAATCACATGCCGCCTGGTAGTATCGTAGGCCCTTTCAAGGTCGAAAAAAACCCCCACAAGGTGTTGGCTGCGGATGAACGCATCCTGTATTGCCGCCTCCAGGAGGATCAGGTTGTCCAAGGTGGAACGGAACTTCCTGAATCCACACTGAAAGCGGCTCAGAAGGTTTTGGGATTCCAGACACCATACGAGGCGGCGGTTAACCATCCTCTCCAGTGTCTTACCCACGCAGCTTGTAAGGGCGATACTACGATAGCTACCTGACAACAATTTGTCCTTTCCAGGCTTTAAAATAGGAATCAATGTTGCTTCTTTCCACGAGTCGGGGAAGTGTCCTCCGGTCCATATATCGTTAAAAATATCCAGAAGGTACTCCTTAGCATCTTTACTTAGATGCCTCAGCATCTGGTACTGGATCAAATCAGGCCCTGGAGCAGTGTCGTTAGCGTTGTTTAACGCTGACTCGAGCTCCCAAAATGTGAATGGGCAGTTGTAGGTCTCTATATTCGACGAATCGAAGCACAGCGCGCGCCTCTCGGCAGCAACCCTTCGTTGCTGGAACCGAGGGTCAAAGTTTTTTAGAAAATGTGTAGGGAGCCTACTTCTAATTGTTGTAACAGTGGAGGATTATCTGATCAATTGTTTTTACTGTAGGTAATACAATTTGTTCTTAGGTGATCCTGCTGATGAATTTGCTCCTGAGGAGGCTGTGGAAGAATCCCGAGATGAACCACATATTCTGGAAGAAGTTAGATCAGGTATGTAGCTGGTAAAAAAACACTAACCCACCAAACTTCATCTGTCAGTTTTATTTCAAAACTTACTTTGTTGTCATACTTGAAAGTAAATTACTTTTTCAACTACTTGAATGCTGCTTTGACAGTGTAGTGCTCATGCTTTACAAAACTGCATAGAGCAATTTCTTTTGACTTCGGTGTCAGTTTATGCTATGGGTATTTTGGACTTGTGATGTATATATACCAATTATTTGTGAAATGAATATGGTCTAGTGACATTTTTCCTACCAAACTACTTTTGCATGTATATCTTATATGTGTGAATTTTCAAGAACTACTTAATTTTGCTCATTATCAAGTTAAGCTCAAGCCCTTTTGTGTTTCTGAGAAACTGTTGGTCCCAGTCATAAATAATTTTAATTATCTGCAAGAAATGATTCTTACACTATATTCTATGAAAAATTAAGTGCCAACTTGTTATGGTCACTTCTTCCTTTCCACTTACTAATAAATTGTTCCACAAATAACAATCCAAACCCAATTACCAATGGATGGCCAGTTATTTTTTGATGATTTATTTAGAAAGAATTATAGTTCTAAAATAATTTATTAGATAGATATGCAGTTTCTGGTATGAGTGTGACTGCACATATTGAAGGTTGTCTTCCAGATGTGGTTACCTCACCACCACCAGGGCCCGCTCTAGGGGGGGGGCAAACCGGGCATTTGCCCGGGGCGCTAAAATTTAGGGGCGCCATTTCGTCTGTAAGTGTGAGAAAAATATTAATAATATTAATGGGTTAAATACCCAATTAATAAAAAAAATCCACATACCTATTGTTTCGTTCGTTAAAAACTTATAGTCCTTAGCTATTTAGGTGCGCCCCTAGAGACTTCGAAGAGACGGGGCGCGGACCTCAAAGGGGCGCGTCGTTGCCTCGCCGTCTCTGCGTGAATTCCGCCATAGGAGCAACTTCAAAATGCGCCGCGTCCACGCCATGTCTCAGCCCGAAGTCCACGCCATGTCTCAGCCTGAAGTCCGTGCCACGTCTCTTCTGTGTGAATTGGGCCTTAGCACGCGCGTAGAACGCGTTGTTGTCTCAATTTGCTTATTATTGCTAATTACAAAAGTGGTTTCATTACACAACAGCATTAGTCTTACTATTACGTTACTAGTGATAAGTGGAAGTTCATAAAATTTACTTCAGGATTTCATAATTTCTAAAGGTAAGTACATCTATGATTAAACTGTTATTTAGTTGGATATACGACATAGGCGCACAACGACAAAAGCACACAACAGAAGGTAGGGGCTGTTACACCTGCCCTCGGCTACCTGCACTGATTCCGACGTTATACTGGCCACAAGTTACTAGACGCGGTGGAAAGGAGTGTTCTTCGCAATTGCAGCTAGGCTCTAATACATGGAATCGATAGTGCTTGGCGGGAGATGCTGAGTATTTATTTTATTGAATTGATGAACCAAATCAATATGGCTCTTAGTTATTGGAAATCGAAGTGGAATAATTTGCATAATAATTTCTTCTCGTAATCCGAGCCTCACAGATTTGTTGTACAAATTAGATACAGACATTGTAAGTGTTTTGGTTGGGTTAAATTACATACGCTAGCTTTGATCGCTTGTGAAAATACTGTAGTTTAGTGGGTATGGGACAGTAGTTTCAATCATTAATAAATAAATAATATTACCAGCTGCTGATTACCGATTAGTTACTTCACATTCCATTAGTATATTTAATTTCGAATGCTAACTCCTAATATATAATAATCCATGATGTTTATTATATATACGAATGCGGTTTACAGATACTCTAATTGCTGCATTTGTAAATCATCTCAACAAAAAGAAATTCATTAACTATTTTAGTGAATGTGAATAACTTTGTAAGTTCGTTTAATAAGTGCATTGCGCGACAATCACTCCACAACATCATTTTTTTGTTTGTTAACTTGGAACCTATTCCGTTTAAGCATATAGAAATTGCCATTCTGTATACACGGTTTCTGCATTTGCAGCAAATTTACGGATAGTATCATCCGCGAATAAGCTTTGACTGTGTAGTAACACTACACTTTCTTTATGTTCACAGGGTATGGAAAATATTTTGTGTTGTGGATAAATATTTTTTTATATTGACAGAATAATTTATCTTAATTATGGTTTTAGCTTATTTAGAGCAAGGATAAATATTTACTTTTTATATTATTTTATATTTACTTTTTATATTATTTTATAGTGTACATTGAGTGCATGCCTCTTCCAAAATGCCTGACGGTCAATGAAAACTATCTGGTTACCAGTACAAAAAAAGAAGGGTGGGAAAGGAAGCGTAAAGGCAGAATCAATCTGGTGCGTTAAAAAAATATACTGTATTCAGGGTTTACCAAAAAAAAATCTTAGAATCCAATATCAGGTCAAGATACAAAAGAAGTATTGAATCGTCAGAGAATAATAGCGAACAAATGAAAGAAGTTTGTAAACCAACTGGAACTGACACCAACGTGAGGCGCACAGAAGGCGTTCCAAAACTTTGTGGCCAAGAATTTTATGAGACGCCGTAAGAAGCTTTTTAGTAAGGCAAGGTCCACCTAAACTATTGCATAATTACAAATTTCCTTCCAATGACACAGATCGACGTTTTAGCGCAAAATATTATGCACGAATTTTCAGCAACGCAAAGCAAATATTATGAGATTAGCTACTGCATTTGCTGCTTCTGTTGCAAAATTTTCAGTTGTTTAGCTAGTTCTCTCTCAAAGGAGGGTTTTAAAAATTGGAAGCACCTCGACAAAACTTTAAAAGAGCATGAAATTTCGAAAAATCATATTCAGGCAAAATTGAATTGTTGTAAAACTGTAGATGCTTCCACTCAAAATAATACCCGAAATAAATCATTGGAATTAGGTGCTTCTAAGAATCGTTGCAATTACCAAAATGCTTGGTAAAAGTTGACTGGTTTTTCAAGGTACAAGCGACAAGTTGTTTGAGCATAATACCGGTAATTTCCTAAAAATAGTTGAGTTACTGTCTGAATACGATCCCATTATGGAAGAGCACGTCCGTTGAGTGCTCTAAAAAGTAGAGACTAGAGCTCAATATCTTGGGAAAAATATACAAACCGGGATATTAGATCTGCTGCATCAAAGTGTAAAGTCTCATATTATTAATGAAATAAAAAAATTCAAATATTTTTCCATAATTTTAAACTGTACTCCTGACATTAGAAAGATACAGCAGATTACTCTTGTAATCAGATACGTTTCAACCAATAAATTTAACCCTGATGTTGAAATTAAAATTAATGAAAGCTTTTAAGGCTTCTTACCAGTCGAAAGATTCACAGGAAAACAAATGTCTGACATTATAGTTGGAGAACTTAATGACTTGTTTTTAGATTTGCAGGATATCAGAAGACAGGGACTGACAACGGGTCCAATATGAGGGACAATAATGCAGGAGTGCAATTTAGAATTAAACAATATAATTCGCCAGCATTCAATGTTCCGTGTAGTAGCCATTCTCTCAATCTTGTTATTAATGGCAAAAGCATCCTTGGAAGCCGCTAATTTCTTCAACATGGTCCAAAAAATATATTTATTCTTTTTGGCATCTACTTTTCGACGGGCAATACTTTTAAAGCATGTTCAGGGCTCAACTTTGAAAACATGGAGTGACACTAGATGGGAGAGTAGGATAGAGAGGATAGAGGCATTAAAACCTTTAAAATTTTATTTTGGAGATGTATACGACGCCTTGCTAAGCATTGATAATTTAATGATTTAGCCATTTTGGAAATTGAGTATGAAATTGCTGATGAAGTAAATTTTAAGATGTAATAAAAAATTCGCAACCTGAAAGTAAGAAAAAAAAGGTTTTTTTGTGATTTTAGCGTATTTGATGTAATCTCGTTTTATTTTCAAAATAATGGCATTTAGATTGTTTGTGTGATAATATCCATCTGTAATAGCATTTAAAAACGTAAAAATATGGTTAATTTGTGGCAATGTACAGATATTTCATAATTAATTTATCTATTTTGTGCCGCTAGATCAAAATTCAATAAGTTTATTTATGAATATATGATTTTATTCAAATTAAATATTTTATTCGATTAAAAATTAATTATTTTTAAAAAATATATAATTCTACATAATCTTAAGGGGCGGCAATTTATCTGTTTGTCCGGGGCGACAATACCGCTAGAGCGGGCCCTGCCACCACAGATGAAAGCAGGATGTCGTCGAACATGAACTCGTTTTACAAATTTGCAGTAAATCATGTTTTTTGGTTATGAATGGTTCACGTGGTGGTCGTGTTCACCTTGCCCCATGGATCACCTTTAGCATGACCAAAGGTTTTTTATCAGAATATATTATAGAGTTTTCGTGTGTTAGTCCTGGACCTCCTGCCTTCATCTGTGGTAAATGACTTATTTTCTCTAGTCTTCCTCATTTTCATTGTATGACAGAAGTTTCATTGTTATTATTGCAGAAGTAGTATTTTTTTTTTTTTTTTTTTTTTTTGCTGTCTTCAGACTCTGATCTTCTGTGATTGGTGTCATTTCTGCTACACCTCATCGCTTTTGTCTTACTTTGATTTACAGTTCAGAATCTTCCTTCAGTATTTTGTTCATGCCATTCAGTAACTTCTCAGTATCATCAGCCTGCTCTACTAGCAAAACAATGTCATCAACAAATCGTAGCATACTAATTTTTTCTCCTTGAACACTTACACCACATAAAAACTTTTCTCTTACTTCCTTTATTGCTTCCTCCACATATAAGTTGAATAGTAATGGGGATAGACTACAACCTTGTATCACATCCTCTTTAACTGATGCACGTGTCTCATTATTCTCTACTTTTACTTCATGTGATACAATTGTGCCAGAGTATCCTCTATAAAAATTTAATATTTGTTATGTGTAGTGGTGTATAACCATTACCCCTTTGGTTTATCTGTTAATTGCACATTTTATAACTTTCTCTTATTATTTATTAATTATTTAACACATCTGACAAGTAATTCATTTCAGTTACAGTTCTGATGCAATGAGGATTTTTTTTTTTTTTTTTTTTTCTGTAGGTTCTCCGGAAGTTCATGATGCGAGGATGGAAGCTGCAGAGGGGAGTCAGCTGCTGGAGTCGACCGAGGTGGTATGGTGAGGAGGAGGTCAAGTAGTGGGGGTGGGAGGTCAGGCAGTTGGGGCTGGAGGTCAGGTAGGGGGGGAGGTAGGTCAGGTAGGGGGGGAGGAAGTAAAAGCCACATGTGGAGAATTTCAGCCATTTCCATTGCCTTACCCTTCAACGCCTACACCAGCCGGAAATCATCTCTGCAATATAGGGGGCGGGGTACAGTCTTAGGCTTAATTCAAGCCCACAATGTTGCAGAGTTGTCACCACGGAAGAAGACCTTGTATAGGACAATTTGTCATCAGAACAAGCTGGTTCTGAAGCTGAAGCAGAAGGTATCACATTTTCGTGCCAAACTCAGCCAGAGAAGTAAAGACTCTGTGTTGTCTTTGGTTTCGAAGGTGGATAATTGTCTTTCACCTTTAGCGTCAGTTCTGTTTAGATCACAAATTGCCAATGCATCACTTCCTCCAAAGTGCCGCAGGTGGACAGTTGAAGATAAGGCACTGGCCATGGCTATCTACAAGCGTAGCCCGTCATGTTACCGCCTCCTGAGTCAGTTTTAGGCTCTCCCTTCTCGTGTTACCATTTCCCGTTCCTTACAGGCTATTCCATTCAACACTGGTATAAGTGAAGGGATATTTGCGCATCTGGCAGAAAATGTTCAAACCATGAGTTTACACGAAAAAATTTGTTCGTTGATTTTCGATGAAATCTCTCTGTGTGAGGGATTTCAGTACGATGTATCGGCGGATAAAATTGTGGGGTTTGTCGACTTGGGCCACCTGGGGCGGACTAGACAGCCTGCTAACCGTGCCTTGGTGTTCATGGTCCATGGCATTATAAAAAAAAAAATGGAAGCAACCAGTTGCCTACTACTTTTGTAATGCCAGAACCCCAGCATGTAAAGTTAAGGTTTTAATAAAGACTGTAATTGTGAAATTACAGTCCATTGGGTTGAAGGTTGTGGCAGTTGTGCACTGATATGTCTGCAACTAATGTAAGAGCTGTAAATGACTTGATTGACGAGACACGGAGTGAGCGGCGCGGGGCATTTTTCGAGGTGGGTGGGGAACAGATTGTTAATATCTGTGACCCACCCCATCTCCTAAAATGTCTCAGGAACAACTTCCGGAGATATAAGGTTCACTTTGATGGCAGGGTGGCAGACTGGTCTCATATCGAAGATCTGTTTGTAATAGATAGTGAGAAAAGCGAACGGTTTGCTCCTAAAGTCACTGAGAAACATATCTATCCGGAGGGGTTCTTCAGTATGAAGGTATGTCTTTGCAGCTCAAGTGTTGAGCCGTACAGTTGGGCTTTCTCTTCTTGCCTATGCTGTTCAAGAGAGAGATGGATATGACAGGCTTCTGGATGGTCGGGGGCGTGATATGTATCTTCCTTTTGAGGCAAGAGAGACTGCAGATTTTGTTTTTGCCTGTGACAGGTTATTTGACAGCTTCAATGGCAGTTTTGGTGCTTCAAGTATGAAGCCTCTACTACGTGCTTTGAGTGCCAAGAGTGCCCATTGGCAGTTCTGGGAGGACATGATAGGAAAGATAGCCAAGTGGGAATTTCGTCATGATAATGGCCAAGTGGTGCAAAATAGCTTTCAGCGCGGCTGGGTGGACAATATTCGGGCTATGCGGATGCTGTGGAAGAAATTATCTAGTATGGGTATTAAGAGCCTGTGGTTACGCAATCTCAATCAAGACCCCATTGAAAATCTCTTCTGCGTCATCCGTCAGCATGGTTATCAAACACAAATCCCACTTGTTATCAATTTGTATCATCCCTCAAAACCAGTGTAGTCAATAACCTTGTCAACAGGAGCATTAGGGAAATGGGCAATTGTGAGGCTGATGATTCGATGCTTATATCGAACCTCACCAGTTTCATGCAGCCTACAGCAAAGGCTCAATCAACTGATGTGTTAGCAGAGTGTGAATCATTGGAAGAGGATGAAGTTTCATTACCTTCAAATGATTTGGTCTCTGATGTGGCTGCTGCATCTCTGCCACAACCGTCCCACTGGGCTGTACATTCACGCCTGATGCGTAAATGCATTGCTTATATCAGCGGGTATGTTGTCTATATTGTGCTTTCCAAAGTATCATGTCCTTCATGCAAAGCCACCATCTTTGCCGACACTGTTCTCCCCGAACATTCCTTTATAGTTCAGAAAGAATGCTGTCCTGATAAGCAGTGTCTTACCTACCCAACAATTGCTGCAACAGATGTGGTGGAAGGAGTGCTGCAGCAGTTGGAGAAAGTGCTGAGACACTGCTCTTACCAGAACTTTCTTCTGAAACGCTTGATGAAGCATGTTTCGGGGAAGATTTCCTTGAGTGGTATTGGTTGTGAGGAACATTCTGAGTCTTTACGTGCAGATCTATTGAAGTTTCTGTGTAAGTGGAGTATCTTCAAGTTCTGCAAGCAAAGTCGTAAGAGAGGTTCCTCACAAACACGCACTCCCCAAGGAGCTTCCAAGAAACTGCGCAAGGGAGTCTGCACATGGTAGTAATCACATTTGCATTTAATTCATGAGAGATATTATGTGTACAAATAGAGTATAGGTTTTCATGTATACTAACTGGGAGAAGATTTCCATAATTAATCCATTAAGTGTAGAAATTCTGGCATAAATATAATTTGATTATAAATCTATGTGGAGCACATGTGCTCAGCATAGAATTTATAAAGTCCCAAATCTGCTGGATTGGGTACTGGGGTGACATGTAACAGTAGAAGGGGAGAGCTGGTGTAGAAAGGCTTCACAAGACTATTGTTAGAGTATTGTGCTGTTAGATGGGACTTATACCATGAGTACCAAACATTTAATTAGGTTGGATGCTAGATTTAAAATTTATGAGCTATACGATACATCAGCTGGATGGGGCACCATTACAAAGGGAAGATGGAGCCTGGTTGGAGTTTTTTATATTAATTGCTTGTTTATGAAACGTTTTGATAGATGCATATTATATCAATATTGATCACATGGTGGGGATTGGGTACAAGTTAAAAAAAGAAAACATTGTCCCGCAGACTACAGTGCACATCACTGAGCCAAGTGTTAATGTTCGGCCTGGCATTCAGCAAGACGTGGGTTCGAATCTCCTCCAGCCATCCACAATTCGGTTTTCAATGATTTCCAGAAATCACTCCAGGCGAATGCCGCGATTTTTCATTCAAAAGGCCATCGCAGTATACATCCCTATTCCTTGCCTCCCTGCCTTTTCCTTTGTAATGGGTTCAAAACTAGGTGAGGCAAAAAAAAAAAAAAACATAGGGTAAAATCTAATAATATAAAATTTATGTAGTAAGCATCAGTAGCAGCTTAGTACTCATTTCCAGGTACGCTGGTGGGGGTTTCTTTATCAACCCTTGGGTAACATTTTTTAACTTTAGTCCTGTGCTTTTCTTTCTGCTTTCAAGGGGTTCTTTTATTTCCTTTTCAAATGGATGTATACTAATGGGCAAACAGCTGGTTGCGTGTAATAGTTCACTTCCTTGTGACCTTTAGTTTTACTAACTTTCATGCATGTGCAGAGGCGAGCAGTAGTAAAACGTTGGTCGCCATGCTTGAGGAAGGCGAGGTTGGGGCTTCTTCAATACTAAAAATATTTTACATTTTCCCTTCAGTATTGGAGTAAAAATTTATTTTGTATAAAT
This sequence comes from Vandiemenella viatica, assembly GCA_031002005.1. Classification (NCBI taxonomy): domain Eukaryota; kingdom Metazoa; phylum Arthropoda; class Insecta; order Orthoptera; family Morabidae; genus Vandiemenella; species Vandiemenella viatica. The sequence goes on from JARYHS010005767.1 coordinate 17,464, forward strand.
TTAGCTGTTACATTCTATTTAAAATGCATAGACTCTACGTATAATTAATTTGGGTATATTTCATACATAAAGCATGTGTAGGTAAACTGATATTGGTGGATGCCCTCAGTCACAAATGAATTGTTTGTGATGGTGGAATTTTGGGGGAAAATAAATTTTCTAAGAAAGTTTCTTACTCCTTTCCATTATTCCATGAAGTAATTTTGAAGCAACACACATTTAATAGGAAGAAGTGATTATTAAGTGGGACAGTAGATTTGTATATGAAATTTGAGTTACGTCATATAGCAGATGGGTGGGAAGTCATTACAAAGGGAAGGTTGGTGGAAGTTAACTGAATTTCTTGTAATACATATTTTGACAAATATATGTTGCATACAAACTTATCGCAGGGTTGGGTGGGTTTGGTATATATACATACATACATATACATACACAAACTGTTTCAGAAACAGCAGAGCAGTTGCTTGCAGGTTGTTTGCTGAGTATGCTATCAAATAAATAACCTAATTTCAATCAGGCCCTCCGGATTTTGGTTTTCCATGGTTTCTCAAAATCACTCCAGGCGAATGCTGAGGTGTTTCATTAAAAAGCCATTGCAGTATACTTCCCTGTTCATTACCTTCCTGCTTTTTCCTTTTGAATTGGTTCAAACCTAGTGAGCGAAAAAGCCATGGGAAGGGGATCTAATTGCATAAAATTAATGTAGCATCAATAGCACCTTAGTCTTCATTTTCAATCCTACTGTGGGAGGGTTTCTTTATCAACCCATGGGTAACATTGTTTAACTTTATACCCTGTGCATTTATTTCTACTTTCCAGGAGTTTATTAGTTTTCACTTCAAATAGATCTACATAACGGGCAAATGTCTTGTTGCATGTAATAGTTCACTTCCTTGTGACCTTTAGTTTTATTAACTTTCATGCATGTGCAGAGGCGAGCAGTAGTAAAAGGATGGTCGCCATGCTTGAAGAGGCGAGGTTGGGGCCTCTTCAATACTAAAAATATTTTGTTTTCTCTTTAGAATTGGAAGAAGGGTTTTTTGAATGTACTTCATGGTTGTTACAAACTGTATTCATAATTTATGGATGTATTATGCATAAGCACAACATATAATGCATAAATTTTGTATATTTCATAAATGTTATGAACCGTACTTAAAATGTAATTGTGTGTGTGTGATGAATTACCTCATTTAATATACAATTTTGGTGTATCTAAATGTGTGGGTGTGTTACGTATAAGCACAACATGTAATTCGTAAATTTTGTATATTTCATAAATGTTATAAACTGTACTTAACATGTAATGTGTGTGTGATGTACTTAAAATGTAATGTGTGTGTGATGAATTACCTCGATATTTAATATACAGTTTTGGTGTATCTAAATGTATGTGGGTGTGTTACGCATAAGCACAACATGTAATTCATAAATTGTGTATATTTCATAAATGTTATAAACTGTACTTAACATGTAATGTGTGTGTGATGAATTGGCTCAAAATTTAATGTTCATTTTTGATGTATCTATTTCTGTAATTGTACTGTTTACTTTCTTTTTCAAAGGTACTAATAAATACTTAAAGTGGAGAAACATATTTTATTTCATTTTCAACTTATTCTTTTTCCTATTCCTCAATTCTGCTATTAAAAAATTTAAAAAAAATGAATGCATTTAAATGGGAACCAAATATAAATAGTAGAAATAATATATAAAAATAATAATATATAAAAATTAAAACAAATAATGAAGGTATAAAGAAAATACCAATTGGGGGAGGGGGGGGGCTAAATCGTTGAAGCATAAGCATTTCGAAATACGCGCGCTCTGGTGACGTCACAGAATGTTTCATGTGCGCCGATGTTAGGGGCGCTAGCGTCGGCAGCAGACGATACTTCGCCACAGATTTATACGTGCGTGAAGAGTCTCTATATTATATTGTCTCTGGTTCAAATCAAGGTAATTCTACTAAAGGTAGGGCCCGAAGTGAAACGAGCGGCGATTGGCTGTTGAAATGACGTCACTGCAGGAGCAAACACAAGCAATGGATACAAGCGGCAAATGAGCGAAACGCGCTGCTGTTCAAAACTATTCAATTTATGGATGCCAGAGCAATTAATTCAATGAAATTTTTAAAGTATTTGATAGTCAGATTCACATACCTTGTTATGTTAGTTTTTCTCCGCATCTGGAACGGACGATGCGAGGAACTGACGAGATTTCCTCCTATGTGCCGCTGCTGCCTTTTGCATTTTAAGTTTTGCATTCATGTAACGTAATCGAATAAACATTCTTGTTCTTACATAGAGTTTTATCATTTCCACTGGCACCTCTGGATATTTTTCTATTATTTTGGCACAAATTCTTTTAACCATATTCTTTTCTTTCGACATAAAATCACAACCATTCACATCCATAAAAATTAGTTCAAATTGTGACACTTTATTTAACCAGTCATCGGATGGTACAATACGACTTCCGCCTGATAGTACTTCTATCCATCCATATTTTAGTACTCTACTATTCATAATGTCAAATGAGTCGTTGACAAGCTGGAAAAAATTAGCAACGTGTTCTTCTTCTGGCATGAAATAGCGTATTGCTTGTGCTGTGGTGTTAGAATACAGTTGCAATGCCAAATATACCATCTGGCGCTCCTGATAAGTGAAACTGCGTAAGCTTGGGGCACACTTTTATTTCACCACTATCCAATTCAATTAATTTTTCAACCACTTTTTTCACAACTTTTTTGCCACTCGGAAAAATAAACCAGTCATCAATAAATTGATTCCTTAGCAGTTTATATAGATGAGGAACATCTGAAAACACCCATATTCTTTTATCAGTATTTCTCGGATTCTGGAAGCACGTATTTGTATCGCTTACATTAAGTTCTTTCCAAACACAGCGATTCTTTGTGCCGAGATCAGCAACAACATTGTAGCCGGTGTCTTCAAGGCTGCAAATAATTGATTTCAACAATGCGGCTGTCATCTGAACGTCGAAATCGTAGTATATGGGCTGTTTCCAGCCAGTGAAAAGACCACGAATCATAGCAAATTGTACATTACTATGCGGCCCTATAATACGATCTTCTTTCTGATCGTAAACAATGTTACTATCCACATTCATTTCATCAAATGAGAAGACACACACACGTTCAGCATAGGAAACTGTTAATGCCTGAGCTTTCATTAGCTGTATTACATCTTGCTGCACACCTGTCAGACAGCGAAAAGAACGGGAGATACTCCGTTTCAAAGTTGACAAACCTGGCAGCGGAGAATGAAGCTTATTTCTCAAAAACAAATGGCACTTTTTGGAAATCGCACGTACTGTCACTGCTTTGCAAATATCATCACTGTTCCACTTAACATGTTTCTTTCCCTGACACAATGGCTTAGTATGCCTCCTTCGGGAGGATCCAACCAACCTTCGGGTTGTGGACTAACTTCTGAAAATATGCTTTTCAGTACTTTTGTCGCCTCGTTGTATACTAATTTCTTGATATTATTCTTGAGCTGTATTTCTGGGAAGTCGTTCTCAGTTCCTCACGCAGATTTTTGTTCTTAATCTTCAAAGTTAAACATGTAGCTTCCAGTTTTTTTTTTTTTTTTTTTTTTTTTTTTTTTTTATTTATTTATTTCCCTTCAAGTTCTTTCACACGTCTTTTTAGTAACGTAACTTCATCAGAATCAATATCTGAGGTTGAAGTGTATTAGTCCATTTTTTTTTAGGCGACACACCGGCAAGGTTTTTAACAGCTCTTTTCCTCACATATCTGGCTTGATATCTTTGGTTTTGACTGATGTTGGTTGGTAAACTTTGAATGGTAGTAGACGCGCAAGGAGCATTAAACATCATAATAGGAAGATTAACACTCGGCACATAACCTGGTTTAAGTATTTTCTTTGCAGGTAAATTTAGTAACTCAGCTTAGTAAATCACGAACATAATCTTCTGGCACAAAATGTTGCGAACACACAGTTGCTGTTTTGTACTGAAATCATCCTTACGATAACACTTTTGAACCCATATTTTCCTGAGCTGTAGATCCTTTGGAAAGGTATGATACATGATACCAGTACCTTTAGTTTTTCTGCTGTAAGTTGTACAGCCCGCGACAGCACATCCAAGCATGTTAGCACAATTTAAACGAAGTTATAAGCAAAATCACAATCGAAATACACCACGCGCCCGTATACTCAAATGCTCCGACAACACATAGTGCTCCTGCGGTGACGTCATGCGCAGAGTCAGAAATTTGAGCTCGGTCTGCGCATACAAATTGGGCCCCCCCTGGTTCAAATTAACAGGAAATAAAGATAAACAAACCAACAAATTAAACTTCTAGTAATTATTATTTAGTAAAAACGCCAATACAACTGTTGTCTGTTTTTTTTTTTTTTTTTGTCTGATATTCTTTATTTTTCGGACGCGTTTCGCCTCTCGTCGAGGTATCCTCAGTGTACAATGTTTCTGTAATATGCGGTTAGTTATAATTTGATTTTTTTTTTTTTTTACATATAACGAAATTATTCTTTCTATATGATGCATAATATGACTTATATTTAACATACTAGTTATGAATTATCTTATAGTTTACATTGGTGTAATAGGATGGGATTCATATCGCAACTTACATTTACATTTTGAGGTGTGGTAGTTGGTCTTCTGTGACTTCAACCAGCATGTTGTTTCCACTATTGTGTTTAGCTATATAGTTTGATATAATGTGGTTCTTATGCCTCCACTGTAGTCAACTTTGAAGCACAGTTTAATCATGGAGGAAGGAATATATGGAGACGAGATAACGCGAAATCCGTGAAACCTCATGAAAAAACTGTGCCTGCGCGGCGGACATTCGTAGGAGTACCAAAACATTGGGCTGTTTGCACTGTGTCAGCTGCTGAGAATATTTCATTTTCTAATATTCTAAAGTTTTCTATAAAGCCAAGTTGTGATGCATATGGTTGCACAAACAGATGGGATAGGAAAAAACCTGGAATAGCGTTTCATAAGTAAGTCACATTGTAATTATCGTTCTTGAAGTATCTGACAGGCAACCGCAACATTAGTGCCAATCGCTATAAATTTATTCATTGCTCTCAATAGGATCATATTATTCTCAAATTTTTGTTGGTGTAGTGTAGACAATTAGCATATGTTACTATTTTGCACCTGAAAAGCTAGCCTTATTGTAGACAAATGTTGGAAATATAATTTAAACGGGTCATGTTTACATCGCGACACAGTGAATATGGTATTCTGAATGCATTACTCACTTTTAAGTTTACACTGAAATTGCACGACGAAATTAATCATGATAATTTGTGCTGTGCGAACTACTAAACGTTATGAAATAAACTTTGTTGACGGAAATGTAGTTCGCGATGCATTTCTTGTGTTTAGATGTGTCTACATAGTTTGGTTTTGTAGCGGCAGTATTAATGGAAATGTTGGCAGGTTGAAATGCGGTGTATACCAGAAGAGAACAAACAATTTATTTATTATTAGCTGTTAGCTTCTGAGTTTTGAATGTACTGATTTTTCTAGCAAAATTATATAGGCCACTACCAGTACAATATCTTCTAAGTAAGCTCAGAAACTATGAGGTTTTATGAAGTATTATTTTTTTTTAAAGCTCTAAACATTGACTTATGCTTTTTTTTTTAATTTCAGATATGACTTGTTTCTGTTTGTAAATATGTCTACAAGTATATTTCTAGATTTTGAAATCTTCCTTGTCAATTACTGAAATAGAATGTGAAAATATAACTTATTTGAACATCAACTAAAATTTAAGGACTGTAGAAATAAACAGTTTGTTATTCAAGTTAAAAAGAATTACCTGCTCATTAAGTTACGTCCGAATTCATCATCAAATATAGATATGGCGAAAGTTTTTTTTCTGGTCCAGGCCGCAATTCAACCTAACCACGTCAATTTTAAGGTACAATATCTCGAGAACTAAGAGAGATATCAAAAAATTTTATTATTTACTTTCAGTTTCCCTCATCGAGTTACATAAGAATTCGTCATCAAATTGCGGCTCCACGGTTATCGTTGAATCCCCTCATAACCTAACAACCTCACTTTTGAGACAGTATATATCGCGAACTAAGCGAGATATCGAAAAATTTTATTTTTTATTTTCGATTTGTATCGTCGTGTTACATAAGAATCTATCATCAAATTTGACTTTGGGGACACGTTTCTTCCGAATTTCAACCAGAAACTCCACTCTTTTGAGACAGTATATCTCGAGAACTAAGCATGATATCAAAAAATATTATTCTTCATTTTTGATGTGCCTCGTCGAGTTACATAATAATCCATCATAAAATTGCGGTGCCACGGTTGTCTTATGATACCCTTGAGGTTTTTGTGCATATTTTGTGTTTCTCTGGTCAAGCAATATGGCGGCCTCCCCTCCCCACTTGTCTCCACCCGGTTTCACTTCAGATGTGTGGCGAAGGTCCCTTGCGTCGTCTCCATATATTCCTTCCTCCATGAGTTTAATGCACGTCATTATCAACCTTCAGTTTTCGCGTGCGCGCTGTTGCTATTCAGCTGTTATTCCGGTGATGCTCTGTCGGAAGTGTCGTGAGCGGAGAGTTTGAATTGTGTAATTGCATTCATGTGTGTGTTTTGTTTTGTTTTAGCTAAAATGTGCATCTGTGGTAGATGTGGGAGACGCAAAATGGTGTTAAATTACTGTTATGGTGAAATTTGTGTATTTAATGCTGTTTTGTGTCAGTTTCGATGTTTATTAACTTGAATAAGGTTTGGTTTGTTAAGTTTACATGGTCATTAAGTACATGTTTTCCTGATACTATTGCTTTTTGAATTTGATAGTTCTCTTGCAGAGTTAGGATATTGTGTTTTGTGTTGTTTGTTGTTAGGATTTTCAAGTCTGTGTTTATGTTTGTGGGGAAATGGTTATTGTCTAAGAGATGTTCAGCAAAAGTTGAATGATTACTGTATTTTAATGCTCGCAGGTGTTCCTTATACCTTGTCTGGAATTGTCTCCTTGTTTGACCAATGTAAACTGCATCACAATTCTGACATGTCAGTTGGTATATGCCAGAGTTATGGAATTTGTCTGTTTGTGGTTGAGTTCTGACTTGTTTTTGGATCGAGTTGTCTGTTTTGAGAGCAATGTTTATTCCTTGTTTTTTAAATATATTTGTTATCCTGTGACTATACTTGTTTGAGTATTAGTGATGTGCCGGATCGTTAGAAATGTATATCCGCGGATACGGATACAGATACGGATAATTAGTGCCTAGATCCGCGAATACGGATACGGATACGGATCTCAACTTGGACCGACAGTGAAAAGTCGTCAGCTACCACCTATTATCAACGAACATCCAGCATACGCGACGTGTTTTGACTTTGCACTGTGCGTGTTTATATTTATATTTTAAGATGTCATAGGATAGTGTAGATTATATACGCTTGTGTTTTTTGGGAAGTTGTAAGTTAAATTAAAACAATTTCTACAAAAAAAGTATAGTAGTGTAATACGGAAATATTTTACGATAGTAGATGACGAATCTGCTAAATACAAAATTTGTGAAGGAATGTATTGACATAAAGGTAAAACTTCGTTATAAAATCACCTTCAGTCGAAACACCCACAAAAATATTAATTATTTTTAAAAGAAGACTCCGCTAAGAAGATAGCCGGTGAAAACATTCAGCAGGGAACGTCTTTGAAAACGGTAAATAGAGAATTTAGATTTTCTTTAAAACGAATATATAGAAAAAGACAAAATGTGGAACATTGCAAAATAAAAATTAACTGTTTAATTGAGGAAATGATAGCTTTATCTGTATTACATTTTCAAGCACGTAGAAGATTTTGGGTTCCGACGATTGATGGATCTTGTTGCAAAATTATGTTCTAAAAGGACAGGAAATATTTTATGTAATTAATTTGCAGCGAACTTTACGATCGAAAATAAAGAACGTGTTGAATGATTTTGAGAAAATTTCCTATATATCATATATGTGGTAGGCTTTTTGGTCAGGTGTTTCATTGTTATCCTTAACATTACAAAATATTTTATAAGAAAAAATATCTGGTTAAAAGCGCAGATTTCGGCAATATTTCAAAGTATGTTTGAATAGTAGGAAATCCCAAACAGAATGTGCACTTCATGGCAAGAAATGGGGGATCCAACATGAAGCATGCCTGCACTTTATCTGACGTAGATAATGTTGAGTGTACAGCACATCAGCTGCACCTGGTTGTTAAAAAAGCTGTTAACAATAGAACAAAATTTGGAGGCCTATGACACATGAGTCGCACATATTTATCATCACCTGCAACAAGCGTTCCAGTGCAGCTGAAATTATTTACGATCCTCATCGTAATAGACTTTCAAAGCTGTCAAGTTACTCTTTTTGAAGTACAATTTACTAAACTTAATTTTAAATATGACATTTATTTTTTAAGTTTCTGTAAAACTGTTTTATCTGATGTAAACAATTTAACAGTACCTTAATATCAATTTCAGCTAGCAAATCACAAAGAGTAGAGGTCTGATCTCACTATATAGTTAAAATAATACCTTAAAACTTACTACAGTGGTAAGTTACCAGTTACCTTTGGTAACCTAGTAAAATAAAAGTTTAAATAATTAATTTTGCAATATAAATGTGTCAGATATGAGATTTTAATG
>JARYHS010005768.1:0-10694 GCA_031002005.1 Vandiemenella viatica
CTTCGAGCCTTTACTGATAGTCTGAAGACCTAAATTTGGCTACGCCCGAGGCGGTCGCCTTGTGTAGCGTCTCGATGTCACTTTGTAGTGGTTGTGACTGGAGATCCGTCTCAATGCCGGCTGCGAGCATTGTCCGCTCAACTATTTGTATTTATGTGTGTTTACTTTGAAACAAGATGTTCATTGAATACAGTAAATTGTTGCTGAATGTTTAAATGTCATACAGCAACATATGCAAAATTAAATAAATAAAGTAGCCCAAACCGTCTTCTCTTTTTACCCCCAACTCTCTTAATTTCAATGTTCGTGATAGAACCCCACAGTTTTTTCACATTTCAATGGAACAGTGCACAGTTATTCCTTACAATAAAGAGATAAATGCTGTCCACATTCTATTTACAAAAGCCCATCCTTTACCCCCCCCCTTTTATATTGTCCTTTGTACAAAGCTACAGTGTTTATCCAATTTCGATGAAACTCATACGCGCGTACTTTAAAACAAAGAGAAAACTGTCTATATTAGGTATACAAAAACCCACGCACTCTCCCCCCACCACCTACATACAATTTACGCTTGAAACCGTTCAGTGTTTAACAAAAATCTCAAAAACCTATGGGAAATCTGCCAAAGTGGATAGTAATATTCTGAGAATGCATATAATTTCCCGTCTATGGGCCTTGGACTGATTCTGATCTGATAATTGCTGACCAAGAAACTCGAAGCTTGGAGATCTCTCGGGCTTGCGGCCAGTTCAATTGATCGTTGATGAACGAAGTTTCGACCGCGTAACATGTCATCATCTTCAGGTAGTGTCGGCTGGTCGGTGTTAAGAGCGCAGTCCAGGACGCGACTGCTGATTCGTCCTGGACTGCGATCCTCACGCCTACCAGCCGACACTACCTGCAGATGATGGCATGTTACGCCGTCGAAATTCGTTCATCTACGATCAGTTAATCCAGCTGCACGCCCCAGAGATCTACAAGCATCAGATTCGCGGGGAAAATTTACGATTACATATGCGAAACTCGAACATGAAATTTATAATTTGTTTTAACCCGAGATTTAACTGACCCCGAATGCACTTAGCGAACAAATGCTTTAAAACAAGTGAAAAATGATTTTTAAATTTGTATCGCAAAACTTCACTTGCTGTCTTAAAACAAGTTTACACATGTGACTTTTCTGTCTTTTGTATTTATCTCTAAAACTATAGGGAAATCGGCCAAAGTGGGTAGCGAATTAATGATGCAGAATGTTTACGACATTCTGATCAAACGGGATAAACAGTCAGAACGTTCATATTAAACCTCCGAGCAACGATTGGTACTACGCTTTTTGCAAAAGAGTGAGAGAATAAAACGATTGTATATCCCAAAAAAACTATAATAATCTTTTTCAAATTTTTGCACAAAAATTCATTGTCCTTCACATTTATTGTACATGTAAATGTGTCTGCTTTACATATTTTTATCCACTTAGAAAGAAAAATAGGCATTCCATTGCATGCTAGGCAAAGCTAGTACGCCATTGAAGTTGGCACATATATGTATTTCTTCTTGGAGAAGGTTTTTATACTATCGACCTTGTTGTAACGAGTCGCAAAAATGAATAGTTCCTTTGAGAATTGTTATTAATTTGAATATCGCTAAGGCCAAAAAGTATCCTACTTCGTGGAAAGTACTGCCAGTTTATTCTTTGCTTCTTACATAAATCGATACACTCTTTTTCTATGACTTATTCCTTTAATTTTGGCTTTTCTGTTTTTAAACACCATAGATGGCCGCATTGAATACAAAAAATAAAACTTCTTATATTATCAAGAACAAGAAAGTCAGAGATCAACATTATTGTTGAAGTTGTCCCAGGCAAGAAGATGCCATCTCTGACTGTTATCAGTAAACCATGTATAGCTACTGATATTTATTGGCAATGAAGCTATCCGTGATATCAACAAAATGAATTTTGGAAAATAATTCTGAATACTTGATGTTCAATTGTAATGGAACGCAATAGATTTTAATAATGATTTCCAGCGCTCCATCAAATACAATAATGAAAATTTTCTGCTACAGCGGCATGTGAGTCAGCATGAATAGACTATCCAATGTTTGATAATATGAAAATACCTTCAAAATCTATTCGTCATTTTACAAGTGGTGCTAGATTATTCATAAAATGAATGAGTCCTAATGTCTCGAGATGTACATCAATTTTTAACCTGGACTATAAACTTTCAAGTTGAGAAAACCCATTAAAATCTGTATTTTCTACGTGATGTCCGAACAAACAGATAAAGTCTTGATTTATTAAAAAGCAGCCTGGAGAAAAATATAATCTGATATTCCGTTTTACAGTATCAAATTCACCCCATTCTGGGAACTTTTTGGTTTAATTCTTAGAATGAAAACTTGACACAAATGATTCATACTGGAAATATAAAAATACTGTACAAATAAATCAATTCCAATTAGACCCGGCAACGCACCGTTCTGTCCTTACACGTTTACGCTTTGCATATACTGCTTTCCAGGGATAAAAAAGAATGTTATGACTTATTCAATGGTGTGATAAGTTAAGAAGTGCGAAAATTGATAATTAATAAGCTAATAGTCCGATAGCATGAAATTTAACTCTGTTCATAACCTTAAAAATTTAAGTCTTTTGTACAAATGCCCATAATACAATCTGTTCATAACTTCATATCTTAGTTATTATTCTAGACGGCACTATTGGTATACATAGGTATTTTAGCAAGAGGAATATTTTCTATTATTGTTTATATGTGGTTTATTTGTTCACACAAAATTTACCTACCATTGGACGCTTCATCTGTCAACAAACATAGAGTACTGGAAATTATTTCAAATGCCTCCCGAAAAATCAAATCAAATAATTATTGGAAGATCAACCAAACAGCTCGCCAACTGTCGGCCAGTAGAGCCGCTAAAACCTAAAACAACTAAAAATCTAGACCCACGCTGGGAGACTGACAAGATCAGAGTGAGCGGCAATGCTGTACCCTTTTTTTTTTAAAAAAAAAAAGTAGGCAGTCATTGAGGGCTGCCGAAAGAAGTGAAAACTAAGAATTTCACAATCACTACACGACATACTTATATCTACAGATATACTAAATAATAATGATATAATAATGTGGTCGTAATAAACTAGTGACCGAGTTTTTATTTACTCCGCATAGCCGCACACTTTTAGTGAATCGCGGAGTAATAATAATAATAATAATAACCTATCCAGGTAGTGCTACCAGGTACAGGAACCTATAGTATGACGTGGAATGAAAACCACTGAAGCGTTCTGGCGTATTTCACATTACACAGGAAGCTATGCGAGAAGGGAAAGTTGGGTTAAGGGCCTATGGAAATCGATGCCAACACAGGTTATTCAAACCGGAGACCGTTCTTTCCCCAGTCAGAAACCTTAACCACTGAGCCACCAGACCGCTATAGATTTACCCATCCAAAAATCGCCCAGCGTGCCTAATGAAATTTTCACTTCAAAACTAAAAACTTAATTTAGTCCGAAACCCGAAGGTTGGGTCGAATCTTCGCGAAGAAGGTGTACCAAGCTATTGTGTCAAAGGCAGGAGGACCAAATCACTTTCTCAGGGTCTACAGTTTAACGTGGAATCAGAACCACCGAACATCCCGGCGTAACTCATATAGTCAAATGCAACTCCTAAAAATTTCTGCTCACCACTGTAATTGAACCAACGACTGGAGAGAGAAAACCGTCGGAAGTAAGCGCCTTAAACACTGACCTACCGTACTGCCTAGTCCTGAAGAATACGTGTGCTAAGTACTATCAAAGTCGGTTTCTGATCGCCGAGGTTATCATCGTCGCTTAGTGAGTTAGACGCCGAGTCTTCCTTGTCACTATTTCCGTGCGTTAGAGCAGTGAGACTATCAATTGTGTTTACTATTAAACTGTGAATTGCGGTTACAAAGCAATCTAAAAGTTTGTTTAGGAGAGTGTGGGTATCTTGCCACCATAGAGAGTGGCGAGTAAGGTGAAGGTGGGACACAGCCACAGACTGACAATACTTCGCCAGGTAACTTGTGTACCAGTTCTGCAGTAGCCGATGTGCTGGAAGCACTACGCTGACGTTCGCCACTGCTCCAGAAACAATGCAACAAAAGGCCACGCCGAGAAGACGACAACGCAACAGCACTGGGAGAAGTAAAATTGCCGCTGAAAACTCAATCAAACACGCCGCTGTCAGCTTCATCCTACAGCAAGAAGACAAGATACCACGAACGCCAAGATATTTTGGTATGTGAAGATGCTTCGCAAGCTGGTGATGCTAACGCACTTCCGCGACAGCCTCATTTCTATAGAAAAACAGGTTGTGGGTCATTTGTTGTGTATGCAGAATACGAAACGAGCTATGTGGAGAAGCAACAAACAAATCTAGGTCTTCCTCGCCCAGTGGAGGTAGGGAAGTTATTACCTGACGCTGTGGCTGGCATTAGAAACTTTATCTTACCTATAAGAAACAAAGGAAGAAACAAAGTACAATTACAGCTTAAATCTCCAAAGCGGCAAACCCTTTGACAACTTGCAGTAATCACCATAAGCACATAGTGTTACATCCCTCGTTTTTTTACTGCCGAACAGGGCGTTGTTAGGAAAGTAGACGCAATGCTCTCTAATGCAGAAATTCTACAGGAAGTAGAATCTGTTACAGAAGTTAAGAAAGGGCGACATATAACGAAGGAAATTGTAAAAAACGGAGGTGTTGATTGCCGTCCTACCCAATCGGTCAGCCTAACATTTGGTGGTCAGCGACTGCCGGAATATATCAGTATTTTTAGCACGAGATATAGTGTAGAGTGGTACATTTCCAGAACAACTCAGTATTTCAACTGTTTACGTTTCGGCCACCTGAGCAAGCATTGCCGTAGTGCATCCCACTGCACCCAGTGCATGGTAAAACACATAACATCTAGCTGTGATTATCAGAAACCATTTTTTTTAACTGCTTAATGTCTATTAACAGCGAGGTCTTTAGAGACGGGAAACGATGTGGAGCAAGGAATGAGAAGGGAATCGGACATGGCCTTTTTTGAAGGCAGCATCCCGGCCTTTGATTGGAGTGATTTGGGGAAACATGAAAAACCCGTGTCTGGATGACCGGACGGGGATTCGAACAGACGTCCTCCTTAATGTGAGGCCGGAAGGCTAACCGTTACACCACCACACTCGGTGGGAAACCATTGGTCTGTATCTAAAATAAAGGCAACATCTGGCCACTGATATAAACTGCCCAGAATTGCAGAAACAAAAGAGGATGTAGGAGAACATGATCCTCTATAACATGACTCTTGAACAGGCCCTTGCCTTAGAAAATACGACCACTTACGTGAAACGCACAGCGCCATCACCCTCACCTAGGAACAACAAGGAACATCAACGTTTGCCGTTGTTTAATGACGTGGAACAATGTGGAACACCTTACACCGTCGCCAGTTGGCCAAACACTCGGGATTGTTTTACCAAAACTACAAGTTAAGGACTCAAATAATGCTTACCCCATCAGACCACTACAGCTGCAGACTGCACACAGCGGTATAGAACAACCTGCCACTCTTCGTGGGCCTCGGCAGTAAGGCAGAATACCTAGGAAACATATGATGTAGAAAACAACCAGCCCAGGAGAAGTATCAGATTTCTACCCGCGGCGCTATATTACCTCACTTTTGAGCATAGCCACCACAGGTAGCCTTCCACATAACTTGAGGGACGACATAGTAATATTCATCAACACTGGCTGTACACAACAAGAATTAGAGCAACCAGTCGAGATACGGGTAGAGATAGACAGCCCACTAGGGCTATTAACAATAATATCGCATTTCCTTACAACGTCAACGATGGGTAATCGCGGTCCAAACAACTTGCAGTAGAATTCCAGGTCTACCCACTCAAATAAAGAATCCTTAGAGAACTTGCTTAAATCACATAATATCAGTCGTATTAGAAACCTAGTTGGAACCGTAGGAGAAACTTATGTGCACTGCATGCAGAATAATGCATACCAACCATCCAGGTGGCTACGGGGGAGTGGCTGTCAAGAAAAGCTTACACTTTTCTGAAATAAAGTTTCGGAACACAGCTCCCACTATCGAGGCTTGTGGAATAAGTAGATATAAAGGGAGACAACAGGCTCACATAAAAGAACTGTCAATCATTTTCACACCTGTATTGTTCTCACACCTGTCAATCATTTTCACACCTATTGTTCTCTCCCCCCTCCCACTTGACTAACCACATGACTTGAGGGCCACTTGAATTGAGGGCCACTTGACTAACCTCAGTTACACACCTATTGTCCTTGACCACGGCCCCTCCCCCTCCCCTCCCCGCTCCCTCCCCCCTCTCCTACACTAACCTCAGCTTCACCACCCTAGTACCAGCTGTCGATTCTATTGCTCTTTTGCCAGCCAATATTCGCCTGGAGTGATTTGAGGAAAACGAGAATATGGATGCTCAGACGGGAATTCGAACCAGAGCAATCCTAGATGCGTGGTCATAGCGTGCCAGTATGGTGTTACAAATCGTTGTCATTAGAGGCGGTGGAAAGGAAACGGCGACCTGGAGTGAACCAGAATATGGATGCACAGATGGGGGTTCGAAACAGAGCCCTCCTAAATGCGTGGTCATAGCGTGCAAGTATGGCGTTACACATAGTTGTCATTAGAGGCGGGGGAAAGGAAACGGCGACCTGGAGTGAACCAGAATATGGATGCTCAGACGGGAGTTCGAACTAAAGTCCTCCTCAATGCGTGGTCAGAGCATCACTACATACGCCTGTAGTGATTTGAGGAAAACGAGAATATTGATGCTCAGACGGGGATTCGAACCAGCGATCGTTGTTTGACGACATTCAACTCTATGTATGGACGGGAATTAACAATATACTCTATATTGAGCGCTTAATAAATTGCGATTTCAACCAATGATGTTTCTTTCTTAAGTTGAGAATTAAAGCCTTTAAACATAACACGAAACACATTTCTGAAAGCTCATTTATCGTAATATTAAGCAGGTAATTTCTACCCCAATCACACTAGGTACGATAGTAAAATTTATATAGCGTTGATTGTAAAATCTGAGCTTTCTAATTACCGAAAAATATTTTTTTAAACTATTATTTTCGATAGTTCGTTAGGTATATCCATCTCAGAGCCAGAGGTTGCACCCGTATCAAAATTCAAGGAGGGTACATTCGCACACACAATGCCGTTTTGTCATTACCACTCGAGCCCAAGGCGGAAGCAAGTTCATTGAATGCAACGTTACCACTCGCCCTCGTACAGAATGGTATTTCTCGTCATACAATATAATAACGCTATGTTAGTATCTCCTAAACAGGGATTAAAATATGTATCTCGGATAAAATTGCATTCTACTTATCGTGAAAACTACCAATTTATAGAGGTATCACACATAGCAATGTACAGATGAAATAAAAATTCGCTAAGATTTCTAGACTAGAACTGTGGGGTGAAAAAAAAATACAGTCGCGAGTATATCTAACTGAATACAAAAACTTATCATGATTGTAAATCGGGCGGCTATTTGTTATTCGCTTATTTTTATCTGTACTTGATCTGTAGTGGTGTGGAGACATAGTCGGCGTACAGACAGTTTCCATCAAAGCTGCAAGAAATCACCATCGTAAGTGGATATATTATTATTATTAGCGTGCCAGTATGGCTTTACACCTCATCCTCATTAGGGGCGGGGAAAGGATTGGTGCAGGGGGACAGCCACCTGAAGTGTTTTGGGGAAACAATGGAAAACCAGATTATGGTTGTTAAGACGGGGATTCGAACCACCACCCTCCTGAATGCTTGGTCAGAGAATCGCTATATTCGCCTAGAGTGATTTGAGGAATAACCAGAATATGGGATGCTCACAAGATGTATAATGGAAGAAAAAAATCGTTGTTTAACAGCATTCGACTCTATATATGGACGGGAATAAAAAATATTCTCTATATTGAGCGCTTAATAAAATACGATTTAAACCAATGATGTTTCTTTCTTAAGTTAAGAATTAATGCCTTTAAACATACCGCGAAACAAATTCACTGAAAGTCCCATTTCTATTCCTGAAATAATAGCTACTAACTTTTTTTATATCGAGATGATTCTAAAAAAACAACCTTTCCAATTAAACTATAATACTTTTTAAAAAACTGCTACATCTGATAGCTGATCACAAATTTCGTTCGCTGAGTCAGAGGTTGCGCACGTATCAAAATTCGAAATGCCCCCTTTTGTCATCACCACTCGAGCCCACCGGCCGCACGGCCTTAAGACGCAACTTTATTTCACGTTATATTAAGCTTTTAATTTCTACTGTTGGCATAAAGCGAGAAAAAAAAGTTTATATCGTGATGATTCTAAAAAAATAACATTTCCAATTGAACTATAATATTTTTTTAAAAAACTGGTACTTCTGATAGTTGATCATAAATTTGGGGCTCCGAGCCACGATTTGTATTGGGGGGTGAGGTTTCTATAGCGTATTGAATGTGGCGTTACTGCGGGGCGTTTTAATATTCAGTTTTCATAGCAAAAATATACGAGTACCAATACTCTCGACCCTTTAAACTAACGCTCACAGCTTCAGTCGATATTCAAACAGCCTCCTATTCATGAATAAAAAATATTGTTGAATTGATATGTCAAGTGACCCCCTCTAAAAAGTAATCACAGCCGCCCCAATTTATGAAGCATGCGGCATTTGCATTTATTCATTCTACATTTAATACTCCGACAGTGACACTACCCACAGTTTGAGTTGAGAGGGTTTCTATTCATAGCCCACGTATGGACGTTATCTCAATCATGACTGCGTCCATTTATTGTTCAATTGATATGTCAAGCTAACCACTCTAAAAAGTAATCACAGCCGCCCAAATGTATGAAGCATTACGAATTCACCATTCCTCAGTTTAGATACAATAAATTTCAAGATTTATAATCCTGGATACTACATGGATGTGAAAAGTGTGAATAATACACACATAGAAAATTATCAACTCACCCTAGGTGTTCTGTGGGATAGTATATACTGAGTTAGGTCACAACAACAAGTTATCATATGCCATTCTCCTGGCACCACTGATACAAGGAAATCGAAAAGTGTCTACCGAGGTAACGTGGGGGGTCCCCACAGTAAGTGGCTGCTGCGTAGAATAAAAACAAAAGGGTTGATTCCGGAAAACTAGTGCGCAAAATTTCGGTCTTCTTAGGCAGCGCAAAATACCGGTCTCCTTATTACGCGGTGGGGGGCCCCCACGCCACCTCGGTAGGCACTTTTGGATTTTCATGTATCAGTGGTGCCATGAGAATTGCATATGACAACTTGTTGTTGTGACCTAACTCAGTATATACTACCCCACAGTACACCTATGGTGAGTTGATAATTTTCTATGTGTGTATTATTCACACTTTTCACATCCATGTAGTATCCAGGGTTGTATATCTTGTTATTTAGGGTACCTAAACTGAGGAATGGTAAATTCGTAATGAAATCAGTACAATCTCAGTGTAGAAAGGTCAACGAGATAGTTCTCTACTCCGTATTATATAACTATTTAAAGCGTATTTTAAACCTACCATACTCTTTGAAACTGTGGGAAGTTCATAGAGTTAAAGAATTTTATATAAGTATCACTAGACCGAATTTCTGTAGGTACAGGCAAACATTATGAAACTGCTCAAACCAGCAGAACCGATGTTGATATGTGGAGCCAGCATATCACACCAAATCACAGTCACATTCAGCCTATATCTCGCATGCACACCAGATGTAATTCAGACACACCAGTCCTATCACGCCTCGTGATCGATAAAGATCTGGTCTAGCATTTGGGAGGGTGCGGGTTCGAATCTCCCGTCCGGGTATCCAGATTTGGGTTTTCCATGGGTTCCCCCAAAAAACGCGATAAGAACGCCGGGGGTGATTTCTTCATTTGCCATGGCCGAATTCCTTCCCGTTCCTCGTCCACTGTCCTTTCCCGCCTCTAAAGACTTCGATGTCGACGAGGCGTAGAACCATAAATGGTATGGAATGCTATTAAATACTTATGAAAACTGTTTCCGGTAGCGAACAGTGTTTGTACTGAAGTATTAATGTTTTTTATGGGTAATTTTGTTTCAGATACCAACATTAATTACAGTTCATGCATGAGACAGGCTGCATAATCTTTTATTTAGAGCGAATCAAAAACCAGGAAAAAATATATTTCAATCAAAATTTAGCTTGAGATTAAAATCTAAGCATTCAGATATTAGATAAACAATATTGGAATAAATGTGAGTTGGTGTTTCAATGACATCAGTTGCATATTTTTTTTTCTTATGGCTTTACGCCCCGTCGCCGTCGAGGTCATTAGAGGCGGGGCGGGAATGGACACAATAAACAGGAAGGAATTGGACCATGGCCTTTTGAATGAAGCATCCCGCCCCTTGCATATAACAATTTCGATAGAGTTAACGTCTAAGCATGATTTTGAACCGCTTGTGGTACTCAAAAAAGTAGGACACAGCACCAGAGTTACACTGACTTATGAAGAATGAAACGTGCTAATCCAAGTTTGGACGTAGTGTCCGACTTATTCAACACCGCATGCCCCAGATCGTAGTTCCCACGCAACAAACAC
>JARYHS010005770.1:0-26144 GCA_031002005.1 Vandiemenella viatica
GAGTCCGCGTTGTACTTCTATCTGCCATTATGTATCTTTACAGTCACGTGTAGTTTTATCGTTCATATCTCTGCTTCATTTGATATATCTTCTTCCTCGGTGTCATCTAGTTCTTCCGACCATAAGGATATATTCTCTTCACGGGCAATATCCATGTCATGTGTTTCGACGGTGTTGTTTTCGTTGTTGCTTGCTTCCTTGTTGTGGTTTCCGCTATAGGGAAGTTCAGCAGATTTTGTTTCTGTTTGAATGGCGGGGATTTTCCTTGATTTTTCTGCTAGTTCTTCTGCTATTGAGTCCACTCTCCTCCTTTCGAGTCTTGGCCTTTTGGTATTGGGAGTATTTTCCTGCTTTCGTTCTCCCATTGATAAGGCTTCCTTTTTCTCTAAGGGTACTGTAAGCAATGGGTATTGTTTAGCATTGGCACGGTTGTTTTTTCGTCTTTCAGTGGTGTTTCGGAAGAGCGTGTTTTGACATTTTGGTTGTTTCCTTACTCTATTGTGAGACTGTTTTATTTTTCGTACATCGATTCTTGGGGTGCTTCTCTAATAAGTGTATTCTCAATCTCCATTGGGGTGTTTGGTGGGTTATCCGTTTCCATTTCTAGCACAGGTTCATTATTTCTTGTTGTATTGATTCGGGTAGTACCGTTTGTCACATTAGCATATGTTTCTTTTAGCGGCTCCCCTGTAATGGCTGTATGGGGGGCCAGCCGTTCAGATGGTAGTTGCAATGGTCTCCTTTGAGTGCATTCCGCCTTGAGGTGATCATTGGAATTACATATGACACACGTTCTCGGCTGTCCTTCGTAAATGACAAGCGCCTTAAACCCTGCAATATTTACATACGAGGGTATGTGGGATTTTAGATCGATTTTGACAGATCTGATACCACTGTCTACCACGAATCTTCTACTACCATATCTTTTGTCCGATGTTACGTTGAATAATGTACCGTATTTTTCGAAAGCTCTCTGTATGCTATTTGTTGAGATTTCGAAGGGGACGTTATGGACCTTAACATTTCTTATACCTAGACCAGCATGCGATATAGAGACGCTGCTTACCTCGCCGTTGCTGTGGACGAATTTTCTTTCTCCATTAGTCTCCTTTATGATACGCAGACACACCTCTTCATCTCGAAGCTTGACGTACATCACATTGGCGAGGAAGTCGACTTGAATGCCGTACACACTCTCCTCTCGTAAGCCGATTTCATTGTAGAGCCACTCGTCGATTTCCACTGCCTTTGGACGCATGTACCCGTAAGCGAAAGAAAATTTTATCGTAGATTTTCGTACGAATTGATTTGCTTCCATGACTTTCACTAGGTTTTGTTGTATCTACTTGGTAAACACTTAACCACACAACACCAGACACCAGGAAAAATGCGAAGCGACCGCTCACTACAGCCGGCCGCAAGCGACTGGGGCACTGAGCTATACCCCCTCACGCTGGTGACTATCTCGAAACGTATTCCTTGCATTTATTTCATTGATAAAGACTGCAAAGCCAGATATAAGCCTCACAGCGCAATGATAATGTATAAAGAGCACTAGGGGGCACCCGGATTTGAACCAGGGCCCTCTAATTCTGCAGTGAAATGCTCAAAAATTTTTTTTTTTTTTTTTTTTTTTTTTTTTTTTTTGCCACTTAGCTATACAAATCACGCTGAAGGCTATCTCAAAACGTATTCCTTGAATTTATTTCACTGATAAAGACTACAAAGCCAGATACTAGCCTCACAGCAAAATGATAATGTTTAAAGAGTGTTAGGGGGCACCGGGATTTGAACCAGGGTCCTCTTAATCTGCAGTGGAATGCTCGGCCACTGAGCTATACCCCCTCACGCTGGCGACTATCTCGCAACGTATTCCTTGATTAATTTCATTGATAAAGACTGCAATGCCAGATATAAGCCTCACAGCGCAATGACATAATGTATAAAGAGTATTAGGGGGCACCCGGATTTGAACCAGGGACCTCTTGATCAGCAGTCAAATGCTCTGCCACTGAGCTATACCCCCTCACGCTGGCGACTATCTCCAAACGTATTCCTTGATTTATTTCATTTATAAAGACTGCAATGCCAGATATAAGCCTCACAGCGCAATGATAATGTATAAAGAGTATTAGGGAGCACCAGGATTTGAACCTGGAACCTCTTGATCTGCAGTCAAATGCTCTGCCACTGATTTTTTTTTTTTTTCCACTGAGTTATACCCAATCACGCTGAAGGCTATCTCGAAACATATTCCTTGAATTTATTTCATTGATAAAGACTGCAATGCCATATATTAACCTCACAGCGCAATGATAATATATAAATATTGTTAGGGGGCACTCGGATTTGAACCAAGGACCTCTTGATCTGCAGTCAAATGCTCTGCCACTGAGCTATACCCGCTCACGCTGAAGGCTGTCTCGAAACGTATTCCTTGAATTTATTTAATTGATAAAGACTGTAATGCCAGACATAAGCCTCACAGTGCAATGTTAATGTATAAAGAGTATTAGGGGGCACCCGGATTTGAACCAGGAACCTCTTGATCTGCAGTCAAATGCTCTGCCACTGATTTTTTTTTTATTTTTATTTTTTCCACTGAACTATACACAATCACGCTGAAGGCTATGTCGAAACGTAGACCTTGAATTTGTTTCATTGATAAAGACTGCAATGCCAGATATTAGCCTCACAGCGCAATGATAATATTTAAAGAGTATTAGGGGACACCCGGATTTGAACCAGGGACCTCTTGATCTGCAGTCAAATGCTCTGCCACTGAGGTACACCCCCTCACGCTGGCGATTATCTCGAAACGTATTCCTTGAATTATTTCATTGATAAAGACTGTAATGCCAGATATAAGTCTCACAGCGCAATGATAATGTTTAAAGAGTATTAGGGGCACCCGGATTAGAAGCAGGGACCTCTTGATCTGCAGTAAAATTCTCTGCCTCTAAGCTATACCCCCTCACGCTGGCGACTACCTCGAAACGTGTTCCTTGATTTATTTCATTGATAAAGACTGCAATGCCAGATATATGCCTCACATCGCAATGATAGTGTATGAGGAGTATTAGGGGGCACCCGGATTTGAACCAGGGACCTCTTAATCTGCAGTCAAATGCTTTGCCACTAAGCTATACCCCCTCATGCTGGCGACTATCTCCAAACGTCTTCCTTGCATTTATTTCATTGATAAAGACTGCAATGCCCGATATTAGCCTCACAGCGCAATGATAATATATAAAGCGTGTTAGGGGGTACCCGGATTTGAACCAATGACCTCTTGATCTGCAGTCAAATGCTCTGCCACTGAGATATACCCGCTCACGCTGAAGGCTGTCTCGAAACGTATTCCTTGAATTTATTTCATTGATAAGGACTGCAATGCCCGATATAAGCCTCACAGCGCAATGTTAATGTATAAAGAGTATTAGGGGGCACCCGGATTTGAACCAGGAACCTCTTGATCTGCAGTCAAATGCTCTGCCACTGATTTTTTTTTTATTTTTTTTCCACTGAGCTATACTCAATCACGCTGAAGGCTATCTCGAAACGTATTCCTTGAATTTATTTCATTGATAAAGAATTCAATGCCAGATATTAGCCTCACAGCACAATGATAATATATAAAGAGTGTTACGGGGAACCCGGATTTGAACCAGGGACCTCTTAATCTGCAGTGAAATGCTCTGCCACTGAGCTATACCCCCTCCCGCTGGCGACTATCTCCAAACGTATTCCTTGATTTATTTCATTTATAAAGACTGCAATGCCAGATATAAGCCTCATAGCGCAATGATAATGTATAAAGAGTATTAGGGAGCACCCGGATTTGAACCTGGAACCTCTTGATCTGCAGTCAAATGCTCTGCCACTGATTTTATTTTATTTTATTTTTTTCCACTGAGTTATACCCAATCACACTTAAGGCTATCTCGAAACGTAATCCTTGAATTTATTTCATTGATAAAGACAGCAATGCCAGATATTAGCGTCACAGCGCAATGATAATATATAAAGAGTATTATGGGACACCCGGATTTGAACCAGGGACCTCTTGATCTGCAGTCAAATGCTCTGCCACTGATTTTTTTTTATTATTTTCTTTCCACTGAGCTATACACAATAACGCTGAAGGCTATCTCGAAACGTAGACCTTGAATGATTTATTTCATTGATAAAGACTGCAATGCCAGATATTAGCCTCACAGCGCAATGATAATATATAAAGAGTATTAGAGGACACCCGGATTTGAACCAGGGACCTCTTGATCTGCAGTCAATTGCTCTGCCACTGAGGTACACCCCCTCACGCTGGCGATTATCTCCAAACGTATTCCTTGATTTATTTCATTGATAAAGACTGTAATGCCAGATATATGTCTCACAGCGCAATGATAATGTTTAAAGAGTATTAGGGGCACCCGGATTTGAAGCAGGGACCTCTTGATCTGCAGTAAAATTCTCTGCCACTAAGCTATACTCCCTCACGCTGGCGACTATCTCGAAACGTATTCCTTGATTTATTTCATTGATAAAGACTGCAATGCCAGATATAAGCCTCACAGCGCAATGATAATGTGTAAAGAGTATTAGGGGGCACCCGGATTTGAACCAGGAACCTCTTAATCTGCAGTCAAATGCCCTGCCACTGACTTTTTTTTATTTTTTTTTTTTTCCACTGAGCTATACCCAATCACGCTGAAGGCTATCTCGAAACGTATTCCTTGAATTTATTTCATTGATAAAGATTGCAATGCCAGATATAAGCCTCACAGCGCAATGATAATGAATAAAGAGTATTAGGGGGCACCGGGATTGGAACCAGGGACCTCTTGATCTGCAGACAAATGCTTAGCCACTGAGCTATACCCCCTCCCGCTGGTGACTATCTCGAAACGTATTCCTTGCATTTATTTCATTGATAAAGCCTGCAATGCCAGATATAAGCCTCACAGCGCAATGATAATGTATAAAGAGCATTAGGGGGCACCCGGATTTGAACCAGGGAACTCTTTTTCTGCAGTGAAATGCTCTGCCACTAAGCTATACCCCCTCACGCTGGCGACTATATCGAAACGTATTCCTTGATTTATTTCATTGATAAAGACTGCAATGCCAGATATAAGCCTCACAGCGCAATGATAATGTATAAAGAGTATTTGGGGGCATCCGGATTTGAACCAGGGACCTCTTGATCTGCAGTCAAATACTCTGCCACTGAGCTATACCCCCTCACGCAGGCGACTATCTCCAAACGTATTCCTTGATTTATTTCATTGATAAAGACTGCAATGCCAGATATAAGCATCACAACGCAATGATAATGTATAAAGCGTGTTTTGGGGCACCCGGATTAGAACCAAGGACCTCTTGATCTGCAGTCAAATGCTCAGCCACTGAGATATACCCACTCACGCTGAAGGCTGTCTCGAAACGTATTCCTTGAAGTTATTTCATTGATAAAGACTGCAATGCCTGATATAAGCCTCACAGCGCAATGTTAATGTATGAAGAGTATTAGGGGGGCACCCGGATTTGAACCAGGGACCTCTTGATCTGCAGTCAAATGCTCTGCCACTGAGCTATACCCCCTCACGCTGGTGATCATCTCGAAACGTATTCCTTGATTTATTTCATTGATAAAGACTGCAATGCCAGATATAAGCTTCACAGCGCAATTATAATGTATAAAGAGCATTAGGGGGCACCCGGATTTGAACCAGGGACCTATTTTCTGATTTTCTGCAGTGAAATGCTCTCCCACTTTTTTTTTTCCCCACTTAGCTATATAAATCACGCTGAAGGCTATCTCGAAATGTACTCCTTGCATTTATTTCATTGATAAAGACTGCAATGCCAGATATTAGCCTCACAGCGCAATGATAATATATAAAGCGTGTTAGGGGGCACCCGGATTTCAACCAAGGACCTCATGATCTGCAGTCAAATGCTCTGCCACTGAGCTATACCCCCTCACGCTGGTGACTATCTCGAAACGTATTCCTTGATTTATTTCATTGATAAAGACTGCAATGCCAGATATAAGCCACACAGCGCAATGATAATGTTTAAAGAGAATTAGGGGCACCCGGATTTGAAGCAGGGACCTCTTGATCTGCAGTAAAATTCTCTGCCACTAAGCTAAACCCCCTCACGCTGGCAACTATCTCGAAACGTATTCCTTGATTTATTTCATTGATAAAGACTGCAATGCCAGATATAAGCCTCACAGCGCAATGATAATGTATAAAGAGTATTAGGGGTTACCCGGATTTGAACCAGTGACCTCTTGATCTGCAGTCAAATGCTCTGCCACTGAGCTGTACCCACTCACGCTGGCAACTATCTCCAAACGTATTCCTTGATTTATTTCATTGATAAAGACTGCAATGCCAGATATAAGCCTCACAGCGCAATGATAATGTATAAAGAGTATTAGGGGGCACCCGGATTTGGACCAGGAACCTCTTGATCTGCAGTCAAATGCTCTGACACTGAGCTACACCCCCCTCACGCTGGCGACTATCTCGAAACGTATTCCTTGATTTATTTCATTGATAAAGTCTGTAATGCCAGATATAAGCCTCACAGCGCAATGATAATGTATAAAGGGTATTAGGGGGCACCCGGATTTGAACCAGGGACCTCTTGATCTGCAGTCAAATGCTCTGCCACTGAGCTATACCCCCTCACGCTGGCGACTATCTCCACACATATTCCTTGACTTATTTCATTTATAAAGACAGCAATGCCAGATATAAGCCTCACAGCGCAATGATAATATATAAAGAGTGTTAGGGGGCACGCGGATTTGAACCAAGGACCTCTTGATCTGCAGTCAAATGCTCTGCCACTTAGCTATACCCCCTCACGCTGGCGACTATCTCCAAACGTATTCCTCGATTTATTTCATTGATAAAGACTGCAATGCCAGATATTAGCCTCACAGCGCAGTGATAATGTGTAAAGAGTATTAGGGGGCACCCGGATTTGAACCAGGGACCTCTTGATCTGCAGTCAAATGCTCTGCCACTGAGCTGTACCCCCTCACGCTGGCGACTATCTCCAAACGTATTCCTTGATTTATTTCATTGATAAAGACTGCAATGCCAGATATAAGCCTCACAGCGCAATGATAATATATAAAGAGTGTTAGGGGGCACGCGGATTTGATCCAAGGACCTCTTAAATTGCAGTCAAATGCTCTGCCACTGATTTTTTTTAATTATTTTTTTTCCACTGAGCTATACCCTATCACGCTGACGGCTATCTCGAAACGTATTCCTTGATTTATTTCATTGATAAAGATTGCAATTGCAGATATAAGC
Organism: Vandiemenella viatica; assembly: GCA_031002005.1. Lineage (NCBI taxonomy): Eukaryota > Metazoa > Arthropoda > Insecta > Orthoptera > Morabidae > Vandiemenella > Vandiemenella viatica. Next base: position 7,341 of record JARYHS010005770.1, read on the forward strand.
CTCACAGCGCAATGATAATGTATAAAGAGTATTTGGGGGCATCCGGATTTGTACCAGGGAACTCTTTTTCTCCAGTGAAATGCTCTGCCACTAAGCTATACCTCCTCACGCTGGCGACTATATCGAAACGTATTCCTTGATTTATTTCATTGATAAAGACTGCAATGCCAGATATAATCCTCACAGCGCAATGATAATGTACAAAGAGTATTTGGGGGCATCCGGATTTGAACCAGGGACCTCTTGATCTGCAGTCAAATACTCTGCCACTGAGCTATACCCCCTCACGCAGGCGACTATCTCCAAACGTATTCCTTGATTTATTTCATTGATAAAGACTGCAATGCCAGATATAAGCATCACAACGCAATGATAATATATAAAGCGTGTTTTGGGGCACCCGGATTAGAACCAAGGACCTCTTGATCTGCAGTCAAATGCTCAGCCACTGAGATATACCCACTCACGCTGAAGGCTGTCTCGAAACGTATTCCTTGAAGTTATTTCATTGATAAAGACTGCAATGCCTGATATAAGCCTCACAGCGCAATGTTAATGTATGAAGAGTATTAGGGGGGCACCCGGATATGAACTAGGGTCCTCTTGATCTGCAGTCAAATGCTCTGCCACTGAGCTATACCCCCTCACGCTGGTGATCATCTCGAAACGTATTCCTTGATTTATTTCATTGATAAAGACTGCAATGCCAGATATAAGCCTCACAGCGCAATTATAATGTATAAAGAGCATTAGGGGGCACCCGGATTTTAACCAGGGACCTATTTTCTGATTTTCTGCAGTGAAATGCTCTCCCACTTTTTTTTTCCCCCACTTAGCTATATAAATCACGCTGAAGGCTATCTCGAAATGTACTCCTTGCATTTATTTCATTGATAAAGACTGCAATGCCAGATATTAGCCTCACAGCGCAATGATAATATATAAAGCGTGTTAGGGGGCACCCGGATTTCAACCAAGGACCTCATGATCTGCAGTCAAATGCTCTGCCACTGAGCTATACCCCCTCACGCTGGTGACTATCTCGAAACGTATTCCTTGATTTATTTCATTGATAAAGGCTGCAATGCCAGATATAAGCCTCACAGCGCAATGATAATGTTTAAAGAGAATTAGGGGCACCCGGATTTGAAGCAGGGACCTCTTGATCTGCAGTAAAATTCTCTGCCACTAAGCTAAACCCCCTCACGCTGGCAACTATCTCGAAACGTATTCCTTGATTTATTTCATTGATAAAGACTGCAATGCCAGATATAAGCCTCACAGCGCAATGATAATGTATAAAGAGTATTAGGGGGCACCCGGATTTGGACCAGGAACCTCTTGATCTGCAGTCAAATGCTCTGACACTGAGCTACACCCCCCTCACGCTGGCGACTATCTCGAAACGTATTCCTTGATTTATTTCATTGATAAAGTCTGTAATGCCAGATATAAGCCTCACAGCGCAATGATAATGTATAAAGGGTATTAGGGGGCACCCGGATTTGAACCAGGGACCTCTTGATCTGCAGTCAAATGCTCTGCCACTGAGCTATACCCCCTCACGCTGGCGACTATCTCCACACATATTCCTTGACTTATTTCATTTATAAAGACAGCAATGCCAGATATAAGCCTCACAGCGCAATGATAATATATAAAGAGTGTTAGGGGGCCACGCGGATTTGAACCAAGGACCTCTTGATCTGCAGTCAAATGCTCTGCCACTTAGCTATACCCCCTCACGCTGGCGACTATCTCCAAACGTATTCCTCGATTTATTTCATTGATAAAGACTGCAATGCCAGATATTAGCCTCACAGCGCAGTGATAATGTATAAAGAGTATTAGGGGGCACCCGGATTTGAACCAGGGACCTCTTGATCTGCAGTCAAATGCTCTGCCACTGAGCTATACCCCCTCACGCTGGCGACTATCTCCAAACGTATTCCTCGATTTATTTCATTGATAAAGACTGCAATGCCAGATATAAGCCTCACAGCGCAGTGATAATGTATAAAGAGTATTAGGGGGGCACCCGGATTTGAACCAGGGACCTCTTGATCTGCAGTCAAATGCTCTGCCACTGAGCTGTACCCCCTCACGCTGGCGACTATCTCCAAACGTATTCCTTGATTTATTTCATTGATAAAGACTGCAATGCCAGATATAAGCCTCACAGCGCAATGATAATATATAAAGAGTGTTAGGGGGCACGCGGATTTGATCCAAGGACCTCTTAAATTGCAGTCAAATGCTCTGCCACTGAGCTATACCCGCTCACGCTGAAGGCTGTCTCGAAACGTATTCCTTGATTTATTTCATTGATAAAGACTGCAATGCCAGACATAAGCATCACAGTGCAATGTTCATGTATAAAGGTTATTAGGGGGCACCCGGATTTGATCCAGGAACCTCTTGATCTGCAGTCAAATGCTCTGCCACTGATTTTTTTTAATTATTTTTTTTCCACTGAGCTATACCCTATCACGCTGAAGGCTATCTCGAAACGTATTCCTTGATTTATTTCATTGATAAAGATTGCAATTGCAGATATAAGCCTCACAGCGCAATGATAATGTATAAAGAGTATTAGGGGGCACCCGGAATTGAACCAGGGACCTCATGATCTGCAGTCAAATGCTCTGCCACTGAGCTATACCCCCTCACACTGGTGACTATCTCGAAACGTATTCCTTGATTAATTTCATTGATAAAGCCTGCAATGCCATATATAAGCCTCACAGCGCAATGACAATGTATAAAGAGCATTAGGGGGCACCCGGATTTGAACCAGGGAACTCTTTTTCTGCAGTGAAATGCTCTGCCACTAAGCTATAACCCCTCACGCAGGCGGCTATATCGAAACGTATTCCTTGATTTGTTTTATTGATAAAGACTGCAATGCCAGATATAAGCCTCACAGCGCAATGATAATGTATAAAGAGTATTAGGGGGCCCCCGGATTTGAACCAGGGACCTCTTGATCTGCAGTCAAATACACTGCCACTGAGCTATACCCCCTCACGCTGGCGACTATCTCCAAACGTATTCCTTGATTTATTTAATTGATAAAGACTGCAATGCCAGATATAAGCCTCACAGCGCAATGATAATGTATAAAGAGTATTAGGGATCACCCGGATTTGAACCAGGAACCTCTTGATCTGCAGTCAAATGCTCTGCCACTTAGCTACACCCCCTCACGCTGGCGACTATCTCGAAACGTCCTCCTTGATTTATTTCATTGATAAAGACTGTAATGCCAGATATAAGCCTCACAGCGCAATGATAATGTATAAAGAGTGTTAGGGGTTACCCGGATTTGAAACAGGGACCTCTTGATCTGCAGTCAAATGCTCTGCCACTTTTTTTTTTTTTTTTTTTTTATATTTTTTGTCGGCGGTAATTTGCTATTTGAGTGAAGACGACTACACTATTCTTGAGTAAACAGAACATTGTTTGAAGAACAGCTTTATCACATAGTATTAGTCATTTCTGTGATTGGTTGCATCAAGCAATAAAACCAATGCAACACGAAACTTCCGATATGAGACCAAAGGTAGTGTCCAAGCCACAAAGTGAAGATCGTGAGATCTATGCCCTAACTTTACCTCAACCGAAACGTGTGATTAAGAAACTTACATTGTATGATATAAGACGCTACATCTGCATACCACAATAAAAATTAGTTTATATTTTACAAACTCACTATAGTTAAAAGCGATGCATTACAAAAGTCCACTACATAACAGCTAATAATGTTTAAACTGAGCCATTCTTCTACTCCTTGAGTAATTGCATCAACAGCTTTCCATAGTATGTAGCAATTTAAATAAAGTGAAATATTTGTAATTTCTTCACTTTTGTTTGGCTAGCGCAATTGGAAGAATGCAACGAATCAATTTTCTTTCCTCTATCGCGTCATTTTACTCTCTGAATCAGAATTATCGGGAAGTCCTTAGATCATCAACATCAACAGAAATCGGGTTCCATTTGTGATAAGTATCGATTATGCCACCGATAACAATGTAGCTGTGAAAACTGTAGTCTAAACAACGAAAACTCGTGGATAGATGGATGGGTATGCATTGAAAGGAACATGAAAACGCTAGGAGTAAAAAATCGGTTGGTAACCAATTCGACTCTTTATTTAGAAAATACAACTGAATTACCGTGCAAAGAATTTAGGATTAAATAAGTTATTGTGTATAACTACTAAATATTAGTAACTTCGAAATTTTGCCCCTGGATTAATATTACGTTGGTATTTAATGGTTATTCAACTCTATCGTCTGAGTCATAACGAATCAATTAAGGAAATAACACGCCTCCTTCATATGCATTTTTTTTTCTTTGATTGCGCCACTTTTTTTTTTTTTATTATTTATTTTTTTTTTTTTTTTTTTTTAGCACCGGTCAATTACATTTGAAAAGAAATAATATAATTTTCTGTATATGAATATGAAGCCTCACCCCTTAAAAAATTAAAAAATTTAATGTTAAAAAAACCTTTTTCTAATAATATGGTTTCCACCGATATATGAACTCGGACCGCCGGATTCAATGTCCAGAATGCTATCCATTTTTTTTATTTGTTAATTTTTTTTATTATTATTTTTATTTTAATATGGCATCACTGCGAGTAGGAATCTGGCGAAGTCATCTTTGTAGCTGTTGTGTTTCTTTAATTTGTGGTGCTCCACCGTTAGGTAGTGCCAATAGTCCTCTATGTTTGCCCTTCCTTGGTTTGCGATGGAATAGTGTGTGTAATTGGCAATTAGCCAGACATGGGCATTTCGTTTGCTTTTCGGGTATTGTCTTTGATCTGGGCGCAGGATGTCTTCAGGTGTGTATGTGCTTGGCACTGTTCTGTTAATCAAGGCTAGGCTTCGCCCTCGTCCACTTCCATATCTTCGGATCCTCGCAGCACAGTAGTCTATGTTCAATGGTGTCTTGGAGGCAGCAGTTTGTACACAGCGGTGACGCACAGAGGTGGATTTTGTGGAGCTTGGCATTTGTGGCTATCGCTCTGTTTACCACTCTGTACCATGTTGACCGAACGTTAGAGCGTAGCGACGAATTGTGTATGTTTTCCCATAGCGTTTTCCAGTCGGTGCTTTTATGCAGGTTTTCTATGTTGTTGGAGTATTTATTAGCTGCCATGAGGTCATAAACTGTTTTGGTTGTTGTTTTTAATCTCTTTATGTATGTAGCTGTAATTGATGTAGAACTGACGGATATGAATTAATCCCGAGTTCAGATGACTTATATCAATGGGCGCCTCTATGCTGCTAGGTTCTGTCTCGGCCATTATGTGTCTGCAGAGCCCAGGTGTGTTGCTTTTCCACATTTTAAGTATGTTTTTCATGAGTATGGCTGTGCATTTGGTGTACACGTCAATCAGTTTTAATCCTCCCTTCTCAACGGGTGCCTTCAGTGTGTTGTATTTTATCTTAAATATTTCTCCTCGTTGTATAAACCAGCCCATCGCGGAATCCATCCTCTTCGCGATCTCCCGTGGGATGGGGAGGATGTGAGCTGTGTACCATACTTTAGATAAAGCTGCGCAGTTTATAAAATGTATCTTTTGAATCGGGTCTAGGTTTCTATACCCGTGTGCTCGCAATTTTTGTCTTAGGGCGTTGAGTTGGTTTCGCCAATTGAGTGCTATTGTTCTTGGCAATTGTTTGGTGAAGTGTATGCCAAGAATCTTTAAGGTCTCTGTTTTCTCTATCCAGCCTCCGGTGTCTATTCCACGATCTTCGCCCAAGAGCATGATTTTGGATTTTTTTATGTTTAGCTTTGCGCTTGATGCCTTGGAGTATGTTGTCGTTAGCGCCTTGATTTCTTCGATATCTCTTGTCCCAGTGATGATGAGATTTATGTCATCCGCATATGAGCGTACTGCTATCTTTTGACCTCGGATAGTGACACCTGTTATTCTGGTGTTCAATGCTGTCAGAAAAGGTTCGATTGCTATTGCGAAGAGGTGCATGGATAGGGGGCAGCCTTGCCTCACCGACCTGCCTATTTTTATGGTTTGGCTTATCTGTCCGTTGATTGAGATTTTCGAGGTTGCACCTATTGTTAAAGATTGTATCACCTTTACTATTTGGGTGGAGTAACCCATTTTCCTCATTACTTTGGCCAGGTAGTTATGGTTTACTCGGTCGAAGGCTTTATGGAAGTCGAGTGATAAGATGGCCGTTTTAGTTTTCGCTAGTGTTGAAAGCGTGATGATATCTCTTATGTCCGCTACTGTTTGTACTATAGATCTTCCGTTTCCGATGCATGACTGGTGATTGCCGATCGTCTTCGACATTGTGTCTCGGAGTCTGTATGTTATTATCCGGCTGAATATTTTGTAGTCCGAGTTAAGCAGGGTTATCGGTCTGTAGTTCTCTATGTTATGGCTCTTCCCGTTTTTGGGTATAAGTACCATGATGCCCTCTAGGAATTCTGGAAATAAAATTTGTCCTTGTAAAATATCGTTGTACATTTGCGTCAAGGATTTTTTGAGATGCTTCCAGAATGTTAGATAGAATTCCACCGGAAGACCGTCAGGACCGGGTGATTTTTTCCGCGGGCTGCGTTTTATGGCGGCTAGTACTTCTTGTTCTGTTATTGGCTCTAGTAATTGGTCGTTTTCTAGTGCTGTGATCTGTTGGTTGATGTAATTTAGAAGCTGTTCTTCTTCCGGTTCTTGTGTAGGTTCTTCTGTGTAAAGTTGTGAGAAGTGATCATGAAGCGTTTTTGCTATTTCTTGTTGCCTTGTGATTCTTCGGTCTCCGGCGTGTAGTTCCGTTATTAGTTTGTTCTTGTTGTTACGTCTTTCATTCACAAGGTGGTGTGTAGTTGTTTCTTCATCTGTCAGGCTGGTGTCTGTCCTCGCTCGTATTTGGGTACCGTACATCTGTTGTCTCGTTATTTTTGTAATTCTTGCTTTCATTTGTTTAATTTTCCGTAAGTTGGCCGATATATTTTCTTGGTCTTGGTACAGTTCTCTGAGGGCCATGAATAAATATTCTTTTGTATGGTTTTCCCATGCTGACTTCTGTCTTGAGTAGTTCATTAAGTGTTTCCTAATTTTGGGCTTCATATGATGCAGCCACCAGTCCATCTCACTGGTGTGTCTGGTGTTTCGTTTCTTGCAATGGTTCCACATTTCTGAAAACTCTGTGTGTAGGTTGCTGTCTTCCAGGATTGAAGTGTTAAGCTTCCACGTGCCTTTCCCTCTGTAGGTTTCTTGGGGTGTGCTTAGAACTCTGCAATGGTACGCGCAGTGATCTGTAAAGTTCGTTGGCCAATATCTCTGAAGATGTCACCAGTAGCTGACTGGGTTTGCGAGACGTATATTCGATCTAGTCGGCTTGCTGACGTGTTGGTGACGAAAGTGTATCCGCGTTCCTCTCCATGTAGTAGGTTCCATGTGTCTGCTAAGTTGAGGTTTTCTATAAGATATTCGAGCTCCAGGCTTTTGTTGAAATTTGGGGTTTGGTCGTTGGGAGATATGACACAATTGAAATCTCCTGCTAACAGGAGCTTTGCATAATTACCTCTTATCAGGGGAACAATGTCAGTTGTGTAAAAGGTTTTTCTTTTCTCCTTATTCTGGCTCCCTGATGGCGCGTATACGTTTACAACGCGCATGTCCGCTATTGTGCACGCGATTCCTCTGCCGCCCGGTAGTATCTCTACTTCTTTCGTCATTATGCCTTCTTTTGTCAGAATGGCTGTGCCGAGATTCGGGCCATCGCCCAAGTTTTTAATTGCTGTGTATCCGTAAAAGTCATCTGTCATTCCTGCTGTAACCTCTTGTAGTAAGGCTATGTCTACTGACGCGGCGTGCAGATATTCTTTTAGACATCGGATTTTAGTGTCATTTTGTATGCCGCACACATTTAGTGTGGCAACGCAGTATGTTTGGTTTGCCGGCATGGGGTGACTCAGAAGTCGTTCTGTGCTATATTTTCTGTTTCCATCACATCGGCCCAATGACCTTGGTTTCTTTCTGCTTGGATTACTTCTTCTTTCTCGTCGTTCCTCTCTGAACTGCTGCCCCTGCTGTAGGTCCGTTGTTTCTTTTCTCTGTGTTCTTCTTGTCCGTTTTCCATGTGGGATTTCTGTTTTATCTGCTGTAGTTTCAATTTCATTTGTTTAGCGGTTGCTTCAGCTGATTTTCGTGCCTCTCTCCTTTTCTCTTTGGTTCCCTCTACTTGCATGTTCTCCTCCGTATTAGGCTGCTTTTCTAGTTGTTTGTCTTTTGGTGGTTCCTTTGCCTTCTCGTTTGTTGTTTGCGATTGCCTTGGATTCAGTTGGAATTGGTCTGCCTCCGGCCGTCTACTTTCCTCCATGGTGGTTTTGTTTGTGTTTACGTTCGCGGCCGTCACGCTATCACTGGCCTGTTGTCCCTTTTTGTTTCCTCGTTCTGGCAGGCTTGCCGGCTTTGTTTCACTGATGATGTCGGTGTTCCTTGTAGTTTCTAGATCTTCTTCTGCATCCACCTGCATTGCGTTATCTCTATGATCTGGGTTGTGTATGTCCACGGCGGTCAGTTTGGTGCCTGTTTCTTCTGGCTCATGATTGCTGCTGCTTTGCGTGTTGTTGGCCGGTGTTACCGTTCTTCGTATGTTTTCCATGCGCTCTTCCAGCGTCGGTGTGTCTCCCGACGTAATCCCTGCGTATGTGGCTTGTTTTTCTTTGATGGAATTCGGGGCCGGATTTGTTGGTCTTCCTCGGGGACATTCTGCTCTCAGATGGTTTGGCGAGTTGCATATGGCGCACGTTCTTGGCTGTCCGTCATATATGATTAGCGTCTTGAATCCAAAAATTGTTAGGTACGACGGAATATGTTTCTTGAGGTCTATTCTCACGATTTTTACACCGTTATCAACTTTAAACCGCATATTTCCACTCCATTTTTCCACATTGATGGCATACACTTTGCCGTATGGCGCTAAAGCCCTCTGTATCTCGTTAAGTGGCACTTCAAATGGTATGTTGTACATCTTCACTGTTCTCAGCCCGACACCAGTAAAGTTGATTGTCACTTTGCTTATTTCTCCTGAGGAGTGGAGAAAGTCCGCATGTCCGCCGGTCTGCTCCATGATCTGTGAACACATTTCGTCATCTTTCAGTTTAACGTAAAAGATGTTTGCGATAAAGTCATATTGCAGTCCACTGACGTCGTCTTCGCGAAGGCCTATTTTCTCAAATAACCATTCGTCAACTTCGTAGATCTTCGGTCTGGTACAACCATATGGGAAGTTAAAGCTAAGCGTTGATTTTCTGGTCACTCCTTCCATAATAATCGTCAAAATCAGATTAGTAGAATATTAAGGCGGTTGACAGCTACGCTGGCACTGCCGCAATGTCGCGTCACTGCTATTCCACAGTCAGACGGAAAACACGTCCACACTGCTCGACGGCTACGACTCGACTGCGCCACTGAGCTATACCCGCTCACGCTGAAGGCTGTCTCGAAACGTATTCCTTGAATTTATTTCATTGATAAAGACTGCAATGCCAGACATAAGCCTCACAGTGCAATGTTAATGTATAAAGAGTATTAGGGGGCACCCGGATTTGAACCAGGAACCTCTTGATCTGCAGTCAAATGCTCTGCCACTGATTTTTTTTGATTTTTTTTTTCCACTGAGCTATACACAATCACGCTGAAGGCTATCTCGAAACGTAGACCTTGAATTTGTTTCATTGATAAAGACTGCAATGCCAGATATTAGCCTCACAGCGCAATGATAATATATAAAGAGTATTAGGGGACACCCGGATTTGAACCAGGGACCTCTTGATCTGCAGTCAAATGCTCTGCCACTGAGGTACACCCCCTCACGCTGGCGATTATCTCGAAACGTATTCCTTGATTTATTTCATTGATAAAGACTGTAATGCCAGATATAAGTCTCACAGCGCAATGATAATGTTTAAAGAGTATTAGGGGCACCCGGATTTGAAGCAGGGACCTCTTGATCTGCAGTAAAATTCTCTGCCTCTAAGCTATACCCCCCTCACGCTGGCGACTATCTCGAAACGTATTCCTTGATTTATTTCATTGATAAAGACTGCAATGCCAGATATATGCCTCACAGCGCAATGATAATATATATAGAGTATTAGGGGGCACCCGGATTTGAACCAGGGACCTCTTGATCTGCAGTCAAATGCTCTGTCACTAAGCTATACCCCCTCACGCTGGCGACTATCTCCAAATGTCTTCCTTGATTTATTTCATTGATAAAGACTGCAATGCCCGATATTAGCCTCACAGCGCAATGATAATATATAAAGCGTGTTAGGGGGTACCCGGATTTGAACCAATGACCTCTTGATCTGCAGTCAAATGCTCTGCCACTGAGATATACCCGCTCACGCTGAAGGCTGTCTCGAAACGTATTCCTTGAATTTATTTCATTGATAAAGACTGCAATGCCCGATATTAGCCTCACAGCGCAATGATAATATATAAAGAGTATTAGGGGGCACCCGGATTTGAACCAGGAACCTCTTGATCTGCAGTCAAATGCTCTGCCACTGATTTTTTTATTTATTTTTTTTCCACTGAGCTATACCCAATCACGCTGAAGGCTATCTCGAAACGTATTCCTTGAATTTATTTCATTGATAAAGAATTCAATGCCAGATATTAGCCTCACAGCACAATGATAATATATAAAGAGTGTTAGGGGGCACCCGGATTTGAACCAGGGACCTCTTAATCTGCAGTGAAATGCTCGGGCACTTTTTTTTTTTTTTTCTTAACCTCTTTTTTTTTTTTTTTTTTTTTCAAAACTAGTGCTGCATTATAAATACTTTGACTCAATCCACGCGTTCAGTGCTTTCTCATCTGTTTACCACACAGAACTAAAAATTCGCCAAAACTGAATGTCTTACAAAACTTCACACTACTGCAAAATTTACAACACAAATGGGATGGAGACGCCGGGTATCGATCCCGGTACCTCTCACATGCAAAGCGAGCGCTCTACCATCTTTTTTTTTTTTTTTTTTTTTTTACCGCTCTACCAACTTTTTTTTTTTATTTCTTATTTTTTATTTTTTTAAATCGAATAAATGAATCGTACTTTTGGCATGGTAAGGTAATTTTTCTTAAACGAAAACGTTTGACCCCGACGTGATTTGAACACGCAACCTTCTGATCTGGATTTTTTTTTTTTTTTTTTTTTTTTTTTTTTTTTTTTTTTTTTTTTTTTTTATTTTTTAGAGCAGGTTTTCTGTCATTATTATGTCCATCATGTTAGCAAACAGTTGTTTGTAATTTTCAATTTGTTTTATTTCGTAATATGCTATCTTCATATGTGAGATGTATTCATGGTATTGTGTTATTCCATTCTGTATAATATAGGCGATTGTGTTTCCCAGTATCCACAGTACAGTATTGTTTTTTGTTGCAGGATATCTTGTTTTGTCAGGTTTTAGTATTTCTTGAACGCTGACAGTTATTGGTGTGGTTCGGTCGAGTAATGCTACTCTGCGCCTCGCCCACACCCATATTCTTTGGTTGTCTCCGCACGTGATTCTATGTGTGAGTGTATCTGTATTGCCACATTTCATACACCTGTCGTTTGCTGCTAGGTGTATTTCATATAATTTTTTATTGGTTGCAATAGTTTCGTTGACTACTTCGTACCACGTCGATTGTATTTTAGATGTCAGAACTTTGTTTGTTATATTCTTCCATATGTTGGTCCATTTGTAGTGAGGATATTTATTTTCTATTTTATTTTTGTGCCTTGTTGTTTTGATGATTCTGTAGATTTCCTTACTCGACTTGTCATATAAGTTATATCCTTTTGCTCTAGCGTATGTTACTTCAAGATGGTATGTCCTCATATGTGGGAGAGTGTACTTAATTGAAGTCATATTATATGGTATTTCTTCTGAACTAGGTCTGGTTGTACATATAAGTTTGTTTGTGGGACTCGTTGGGTCAGTTCTTGCTAGCGTTATAATTCGTTTAATTAATAATGCGGTGCATCTTTCTCGAACGCTTGGCATTCCTATACCCCCTTTTCCTCGTGGCAGCGTCATTGTTTTGAAGGCGACTTTAAATATCTTTCCTCTACTGGCAAACCAACCAAGCACACTCTGTATTCTATCGGCAATCGTGTTAGGTACTGGTAATACTTGCGCCATAAAAACCATTTTGCTTAATATTGATATTTGAGCTATTTTGGCCCGCTGCATAATGTCTAAGTCGCGGTCGCAATGGAGGTTAGCTACAGCCCTAATTTTCTGTAAGGTGAGTTGCCAATTTTTTGCTATTGTTTTAACTATACTTTTTTGAAATCTGACTCCTAGTGTCTTGTGCTCTAATACTTCCTGGTACCATTGTGTTTTCGGCAGTGGGGTTATACCAGAGCCTATTTGGAGTAATGCCGTTTTTCTTGAGTTAAGTTTCGCTCCAGTTGCGTCAGCGAACGTAGTGATAATTTCGTAAGTTGTTTGAATGTCTTCAGCCGAGGTTTGAAATATACCTATGTCATCTGCATATGCTCTGCATACAAAATTATTGCCGTCCACGTTTATGCCGGGTAGGCTACGAAGACATCTAGCGAGTAGTGGTTGAGTTGCTAATTGCATATAAAATCATGGAAAGTGGGCATCCTTGTCTTACCTGAACGTTCAATCTTGATAGCTCGAGTTAGATGTCCATTGACGAGTATTTTTGATTGTGCGTTTCCTATAATTTTCTTTATCATTCCAATGAAAATTGTTCCTAGGCCCATGTGTTCCATGACAGTGAGAAGGTATTTATGGTCGATTTGGTCAAAGGCTTTTTCGAAGTCTAGAAAGAGTATTGCCGATGGAATCTTCTTCTCCGCTGTTGTACTAATGATGTCGCGGTATTCGCATAGTGTGTTTAGGATGCTGCGTCCTGGAATAGCACTTGTTTAGGTAGCGGCCGAGTATTTTTTCCATAACAGGTTCTAACCTTATTTTTATAATTCTGGTTAATATTTTGAAATCTGCATTTAAGAGGGTTATGGGACGTAACTCATTTATTTTTTTAATCTTATCGCCTTTAGGTATTAGGACTATGATGCCCTCGGTGAAAGCAGTAGGGAGCGTATTTTCAGTCCATATATCGTTTAGAATCTCTTTGAATTTATCTCGCAATAAATACCAGAAGTGTTGATAGAATTCTATTGGTAAACCGTCAGGTCCTGGAGATTTTCCTTTAGCGCTTCTGTTTATTGATTCTTGCATTTCTTCCGCGTCGAACATTCCTAGTTAGGGTTGCGGACTCTTCATGGCTTACATTATTTTCTAAGTTCGTTACCAGTCTGTTGACTGCGTCGGTGTTGACAGTACGTTGACTTAAAGATGTTTTCGAAGTAATCTGTAACTTCTTTTATTATTTCTTTCCCTTTGCTTATGTTTTCACTCCATTTTCATTGTTCTATGTTGTTTATGATGACCTTTCTCTTCTTTTTACACTTCTAATTAGGTGATATAGTGATGCCGTTTCTTTAGGAAGCTGTACTTATCGGTTTTGAGGTTACTATGAGTTTATTAAATTGCCTGTTTTGCAACGTTAATATTTTTGCCTTAGTATTTTTTGATTCTTATATTAATTATCAGTTTGTTAGTATTTGTCACTTGATATAATTCCCTGATACATCTATAATAGTATTCTATGGTCTGCTTTACCCAATAGTTCTTTTGTTGCGCATATGATGTTAGAGGTGCGTTAATTTTGGGTTTCGCATGTTCTATCCACCATGTTAATGGGGACTTGTATTTTTTGCTGTTTTGAAGGTATTCATTCCAGGTTCTCTCCATTTCTTTATCCAACTGCTGGTCCTCTAAGAGCGAGACATTGAGTTTCCAGTAACCCTTCCCTTGGAATACTTGTTGGACTTTGGAGCTGTATATTACATTGTAGGCAACTATGGTCGGAGAAGCTCACGGGAAGTATGTTCACCCTAGTTATTTTAGGTTGAAGGTTGTCTGTCACATAGATCCTGTCAAGCCGACTCGCAGAGGTGTTCGAAATGTATGTATAGGCGGGTGTGTTTCCATGTACGCATTCCCATGCATCTTTAGTTTCATTCCTCGAAGAAGGTTTGCCAGTTCGATACAACCATTGTAATTTGGGGTTTGGTCCTTTTTGTTCACAACACAATTGAAATCTCCTCCCAATTATGATGTTGCCGGCATTGTTGCGCAGTAAGTATGTTACATCGGTTTTGAAGAAATTTGAACGCAGGGTCCTGTTATTGTTTCCTGAAGGTGTGTAAATGTTTATTAGGCGAGGGTTTTGAAAGGAGACAGAAATTCCTCTGCCATTTGTAAGTCTCTCAATATCGTTTATCTCAATTCCTTCCTTATATACAATGGCTGTCCCAGTGTTCGTTTCTTTTGAGAAGTTAGTAATTACCTCGTAACCAGGGATGATGAAGTCCATCATTGTCACCTCTTGCAACAGCGCAATGTCGGTACCCTGTGTTTCGAATAAAGTCAGTGAGGCATTGTATCTTTAGCGGGCTTTCTATACGATTGATGTTCAGCGTTGTGATCGTATATGTCTGATTTAAACACATGGATATTTATTTCTGTTAGATATTATCAAGAAAGGTTTAACAGTTGAGTACTATTTACTCTGTCACAGTTTTATTTACGTCGTCGGTGTCCATGACGTCGGCCCAGTGGCCATGGCTTTCCTGTTTAGGCTCGTCTTCTTCTCTTACGGTATTTTCGGTTTGTAATGTAAAAGTCAGGTTAGTGTCCTTAGCTTTTTTTCTTTATGCATTTCTTCTACATGGTTTTCCCGTGTTTTTTGTTTGATTTGTAGCAGTTTTTCTTTCATTTGTTTGTTGACAGCATCTGCTGATTTCTTTTTCCCGTCATGTTGTGCTTTTTCCTCCGCAGTGTCGAATTTTTCCTCAGTTGCATTTTTCAAGTTATATTTTCCACTTTCCTTTACGTCTGTAACCGGCTGATGACTTGTTTAGTTTACCTTCTTCCTCCTGTTTATTTTCCGCTGGTCTGTGGTTGCTGTTGTTGTTGCCACTTGCTTCCTCTGTTTGCACACATTCCGTTATTTGTGACGTTGATAAGTGTTTTCGGTTTCCGCTAGCCCTGCTTCGCGGTAGCTTCGGCATTAGAGTCCGCGTCAGATTGAGTCATCTAGTCACTTCCATGGCGTTAGACTGTTGGATTGTTATTTTCAGATTCTCTGCAAATATCTTACTCCCCTGATAGGTTTGTTTTCAGTTTTCTCTTTTAGGTGGTTCTGGTTGTCATCTTGGCAGAAAAAGCGGTTTGTCCGAGGGTTTCCATTCTCTCCTGTATCACTCCCGCTTCTCCTGAGGCGGCTCCAGCATATGATGTAGGGCGCTCTTTGGTTGCAATCAGAGAGTTCTTCATAAGTCTGTTATTTCGAGGGCACTCAGCTCTTAGGTGGTTTGCAGAATTACAAACTGAACATGTTCGTGGTTATCCGTCATAAATTACTAACGATTTAAATCCCTTCACCATTAAGTAAGAGGGTATATGCTTCTTGATTTCAATTCTTATATTTCTAACACCATTGTCCACTCTAAAGCGCATATTCTCAGCCCATTTTTCGCCACTAATAGTATACACTTTGCCGTATGGTTCAAAGCAGCATTTAATTTCTTCATTTGTCACTTCAAAAGGAATATTGTAAACTTTGACAGATCGTAAACCTAAGCCTGCAAAGCTGATAGCGACTTTACTTACTTCGCCTGACGAGTGCAGAAAATCGGCGTGTCCTCCAGTCCGCTCGATGATTTCACAGCATCGTTCATCACTCGATATCTTGACATACACAACACTAGCTATGAAATCGTATTGCATTCCGCACACGTCTTCTTCACGTAAGTCCAATCTTCTCGTACAACCACTCGTCGATCTCATGTATCTTAGGTCTTACGTAACCATACGAGAAACTAAAACTTAAGGTTGATTTCCTAATCATATTTTCCATTTCACAATTCACAAAGTCAAAACACAAAAGAAATTTCTCTTAGCCTCGCGCTACAAGCTGACAACACGAAACGTCGCTCTGTGCGGCAGCTGCGACGCGACTTGCACTGAGCTATACCGGCTCACGCTGGCGACTATCTGGAAACGTATTCCTTGATTTACTTCATTGATAAAGACTGCAATGCCAGATAAAAGCCTCACAGCGCAATGATAATGTATAAAGAGTATTAGGGGGCACCCAGATTTGAACCAGGGACCTCTTGATCTGCAGTCAAATGCTCTGCAACTGTCTCGAAACGTATTCCTTGATTTATTTCATTGATAAAGACTGCAATGCCAGATATAAGCCTCACAGCGCAATGATAATGTATAAAGAGCATTAGGGGTCACCCGGATTTGAACCAGGGACGTCTTTTTCAGCAGTGAAATGCTCTGCCACTGAGATATACCCGCTCACGCTGAAGGCTGTCTCGAAACGTATTCCTTGAATTTATTTCATTGATAAAGACTGCAATGCCAGATATTAGCCTCACAGTGCAATGATAATATATAAAGCGTGTTAGGGGGCACCCGGATTTGAAGCAGGGACCTCTTGATCTGCAGTAAAATTCTCTGCCACTAAGCTATACCCCCTGACGCTGGCGACTATTTCGAAACGTATTCCTTGATTTATTTCATTGATAAAGACTGCAATGCCAGATATAAGCCTCACAGCGCAATGATAATTTTTAAAACAGTGTTGGAGGGCACCCGGATTTTAACCAGGAACCTCTTGATCTGCAGTCAAATGCGCTGCCACTGATTTTTTTTTTTTTTTTTTTTCCACTGAGCTATACCCAATCACGCTGAAGGCTATCTCGAAACGTATTCCTTGAATTTATTTCATTGATAAAGACTGCAATGTCAGATATTAGCCTCACATCGCAATGATAATATATAAAGAGTGTTGGGGGGCACCCGGATTTGAACCAGGGACCTCTTGATCTGCAGTCAAATGCTCTGCCTCTGAGCTATACCCCCTCACGCTGGCGACTATCTCGAAACGTTTTCCTTGATTTATTTCATTGATAAAGACTGTAATGCCAGATATAAGCCTCACAGCGCAATGATAACGTTTAAAGAGCAATAGGGGGCACCCGGATTTGAACCAGGGACCTCTTGATCTGCAATCAAATGCTCTGCCACTTTTTTTTTTTTTTTTTTTTATCAATTTATTGTTAGCAAACAGTTTAGACATTCATAACAGCAAATTTTACAAATTTGAATAACAGAATTTCTTTCTGGATTTCTGGTCATAACTAATCTAAAGGATTACAATTTGTCTCATCTCAGACTCTTCACTCGTTTTCGACGGGGCGCCCGGGGCGTATGGGAAGCTCGAGGGGTCCACTGTGGCGGCTGCAAGGCCTCTGGGGGGTACTCATTGTCGGCGGTCTCTTCTTCCTCTTGCGTCAATCCGCACTTCAGTTCGTTGCTGGGTGTCGGTTCTGACGTGGGAACATCTTTTACCGGCGTCTTTTCTTCGGAGTCGGTATCTTCCGTCTTGCTTCACCATCGTTGTCTTGACTTACTGGTATCTCTTGATAATTGTGGGTGCTGGAACTCTTATTTCTTCTGTTGGTTTTATGGAGGCATTATCACGCTCAAGAAGCGTGCGAACTTATCTTTGTATTTTTCCCTTTTAAGTATTTTGTTGTGTTCGATGGTTAGGTAATACAAGAAATCCTCTATTGACATCTCTCCTCTTCTTCTGATGACGTAGTGGGTGTAGTTGCCCAACAGCCAAAAGTGAGCGTTTCTTTTAGTCGCAGGATAAATTGTATTATCTGGGAATAAAATATCTTCGGGCGTGAATTTCTGTAGAGTAGTTCTATTGATTATGGCTAGTTTGCTTTTCGTCCACCTCCATATGTCTGGAACTTCACATCCCAGCAGACGATGTTGTATCGTATCCTCTAGATTACAGCGTAAACACTGTGCGGAAGGGCAAAGGTGTAGTGAGAACAGCTTTTCATTTGAGTTTATCTTCCTATGTATTACTCTATGCCAAGTGGAACGTGCGTGGCTATTGATGTATTCATTGTGAACATTCTGCCATATTTTTTTCCAGTCGTCTCTTCTGTACGTAATTTCTAGTTTGCTTTGCGTCTCTCTTTGCAACATGTCATACAGTTTCTTAGTTGTTGGAATAGGCTCACCGCTGGTTATGTTTAAATAGCTATTTTCTATGTAGAATATGCGAAAATGTCTTAAATTTGCATTTATATGGCTGATATCGACTGGTGCCGTACTGCTTCGTGGTTCTAGTTCGTTTAATGTGTACCCTGTTATACTACTTTCCATGTCTTTACGGTGTTTGTACATGTTCCTCATGTAGATTGGCGGTACATTTCGTTTGTATATCCACGAGCTTCAGTCCTCCTTTATCATATGGCATCTTAAGTATTTTGTGATGGATCTTAAAAATGTGTCCACTCTGTATGAACCAATTTATCGCCATTTCCATTTTCTTGCTATTTCAATCGGTATTGGAAATATGTGAGCTAGGTACCACAGTTTTGGGAGGGCAACTGTGTTTATCAGCTGTATTTTTTGTATGGTATTTAGTTCTCTGTTTGAGAAATCTTTCATCTTGCTCCTAATTGCTGCTAATAGCGTCCTCTAATTTGCAGCCGATGCCTTCTGTGGCGTATTATTAAATTCAATGCCTAAGATCTTTATTTTGTCACGTGTTGGTATCCAGCTTGTGCTCTCCGCATCCAAAGTATCACTTATTTTCAGACTTGCGGATTTTTTTACATTGAGTTT
>JARYHS010005772.1:0-26097 GCA_031002005.1 Vandiemenella viatica
TCTCCCGTACGCAGTTTCACTTCTTTTGCAGAAGCATCTTCAGCGGGTTTTTTATTTTGTGGTCTATTGCATTTCTTTACTGATGCTGCGAATGGAGCTAAAAGAAATGCAATAGACCACAAAAAAACCGCTGAAGATGCTTCTGCAGAAGAAGTGAAACGCGTACGGGAGAGCAATAAATACAAAAAAGTCAATTGCTTTGGCGTAATTTATTTATTAATATTAATAAGATCTAATTTATGTTCTGTTTTTAATGATAACACGCGCAACGCAGTTGTTTTTCCTTCCATCCCCAATTATCGCAGGAACAATAAGAAAGATCATTTTCACAGCAGCAAGAAATTAATGGCGAATGTGCTGCAAATATTTCTTAAAAACGAAATTTTTTTTATATGTTAGTATAAAATTTGTGTGTAGGGAAATTCCGTGTTTTGACAGTGTTTGGAGTCCCGTAATGTTCGCTGGACGTGGCGATGCTTTTGTATTTTGGGACCGACGGGTGTCGCAGAGCTTTGATGTGTTTCAGCGCATCCCAGCCTTTGGTCCGCGAGGATGGGAGAGGCTTGCTGTTCGCGGCAGAATTTCAATTTCTTTATTCTTGCTGGAATAAAATACCATGGTTAGTAAAAAAGGTCCACATACAGTGGTCGTAATGCTTAATTGTATGATAAGTATCAGTACCGGATTAACCACGTAACAAGAGGTAGCTCTACAATTTTCCCCCTGATGGCAAAAATCAAGGGCCTCTTCTCCACATTTGCTACGGGCCTCTCGCCGTCTTAATCCGGCCCTGATAAGTATAAGCTGTAAGTAAACTTTCTAAAAGCCTTCCAAACTTCAATGATCAGCAAACATCTGGTACTTCCAGGGTACGAGGATATAACTGCATTGTTTTTATAATAGTGTATTAACTAAATACATTTCCAGTTGGAATCAGATAGAGCGGAAGGGCTTTGAGGATTAAGCTAAATTATTAATTAAATTAAATTGTAATGGAGTGCATGCTACGGTAGCAATTTCCCTAACACCCATCTTCCCCCATCTCTGCTTCCACCTACATTTATCCTTTAAAATTTTAACTTTAAGTTCTTTCAACGTTTTGGCCAATTATTCATTTCGCTTGGTAATTTAATCCAATCCCTTACACCTTTACCCAAAAAGAGAATCTTCCTACACCTTTGTGCCTGAAATCGAGTGCCAGCTGGTGGTCATGGTCATCTTTTCCCTTCCATGCATTACTTTTAATTCTTACACCAATATCTTTCCACGCCTCATCACCAGTAACCGCCTTGTACACTCCCATGACCCTCTTCACCCTCCTCCTGTCTTGCAATGAATCCCATTCCAGCCCTTTATCATATCTGGGGGCCGGTGTTAGGGGGGGGGGAGGAGGGTTAAGCGTGTCAAATGTACCGTGGCCCGCCGGCGGATGGGGGGGGGGGGGCCTTGGCCTCGAAGCCAAGATTTCACCCATTGTAGCCCGGACAATTTGTAGAGCTAAAAAAAGAAAAGTCCATTTACCCCGGGCCCGAAATTCCTAGCACCGGCTCTGCATATCTGTTACTGATTGCGTACTGCGATAATTTCCAGAAACAAATCTAGCAGCCCTTCTTTGCTCCTTCTCCAACTCCTGTATTTGATACCCATAATGTGGGTCCCATACTACACTACCATATTCGAGCAATGGTCTGATCCAAAGTTTTGTAACCCAATTCCTTTACTTCCCTCGTACATCCCCTCATCACCCTCTCCAACATATGCAGAATTTTGAAACCTTTTCCTACTACCTATCCAATGTTATCTGCCCAGTTAAGCTTGTTGTCAAATGTAATTCCAAGACATTTACATTTCAAGTCTTCAGTAAGCAATTCTTTCTCCACCTTATATTCATAATAAACCCTTAGTTTTTTATTTGTGCATCTAATAAGCTAATTCTTCTTTGTATTTATCTTCATCTCATGTTTACCAACCCAACTAGATATCCTGTCCAGATCACTCTGCAACTGTTTGCAATCCTCAACTATTTTGATCCTTTTATATAGCATTATGTTATCTGAAAACAATTTAATTTGTGATAGTAAACAATCAACACAATTATTCATTAGAATAGTAAATAGCAATGGTCCCAATACGCTACTTTGGGGCACTCCCATTTTTACTTCTACTTCTTTTGATACCTCATTTCCTACCCT
The DNA here is from genome assembly GCA_031002005.1 of Vandiemenella viatica. NCBI lineage: Eukaryota > Metazoa > Arthropoda > Insecta > Orthoptera > Morabidae > Vandiemenella > Vandiemenella viatica. Next base: position 2,193 of record JARYHS010005772.1, read on the forward strand.
TACTTTCTCTTTTCTACCTTTTAAAAATTCTTCTGTCCAGCAAATCACTTTTTATCCACTCCAATAGATTTTACCTTATTTACTATCATTTTATGGCTCACTCTGTCAAACGCCTTCGACAGATCTAGTGCTACACTATCAATTTGGCCTCCCGTGTCCATTTCATCCGAAGTATCTTGCATATACCCTACCAACTGAGATTCACATGAATATCCTTGCCTAAAGCCATGTTGCCTACTTGAAAACCACTTACCCTCCTCTCAAATATTTCTGATGTGGTTGCATATTAATCTGTCCATTAATTTACCTACCACTGAAGTACAGCTAATTGGCCTATAATTTTCGACTCTATTTCTCACCGCTCCTTTATGTACCGGCATTGCTATCGCACTTTTCCAATCCTCTGGTAAGTAGCAAGTATCAAGACTCAATTTAAATAATATTTAAAGATCTTTACATAAAGGCCTTAATGAAGATATAGATTTTAAGGGATCGCGGTTAGTGTCAATTACCATTAGTAGAGTTTATTAATAATATACAGAGGTAAAATGTTAGGCCCATACAAGTTAGTGGTCTACAGAATCAATTTTGACATTTCACTGAAAGAGTTTGAGAAACGCTGATTTATATGGTAGGTATTCTCGACGAAAAGCATTACACGAAACAATTTAATTATTTATAGTATTGTGGAGATTTTTTTTTTATCGTTACTAATTGCTGTAAGTCGTTCACAGCTTAGTTTAGTTTATGACTAGCGCAGTGAAAACAGGTGATCTGGAATGTATTATTATATAAAAATTTCCAATCTTTCCTGCAGTAATGATACACCCATTGTGTCCTCGTCCAATACATTTTCTAGCTCAAAACGTGTGAAAGTTACAAAATTGTCAGTTCAGAAGAAATAGAGTTTCATTTATGGCAGTCAAATCTTCAAAACCTAAAAACTGTTCTCGTTCCAACCTCCCAGAAAACTAGCACCAATATAATTTTCTCCTCCCCTGATATTTCACTGCTCTCGTTCGCCAAGATACTACAGCCAGAAGCATTCTTTACGTCTGTACTGACGTCATCGCCACTGACATTTTCACATAGATTGATCATTCTGGATTTGTAGTAACAAGTACCTGCAAATTTTTACCCTCTTTAGATTATCAAAGTGATGCTGATTGCAGATTCATGATGGGAAAAGTCATAGATGTTAAAGAAATAGAGGAAGTGGCTGAAACAATAACTGACTGGGGTAAAACTGGGATAGAGAAGATAAATTCTGAAAATGTAAAGCCAGTAGTAAGGGTGTTAATGGTAAACTGTAGAAGTATAATGAACAAAGTAATCGAATTTGCCAACTTAATAGAGATACACGAACCACAAGTAGTAATTGGGGTAGAGAGTTGGTTAAAAGAAGAAGTACTAGACAGTGAGGTTTTTCCTGATGGTTACAGAGTGTACCGCAGAGATAGAGGAGCAATTGGTGGAGGAGTTTTCATACTAGTTAGCAAAAACTACCACAGTTCACTGGCATTCATAGATCAGGACCATGAATTACTTGGGGTAGATTTCTGGGGTAATAAAAAAGAAAAAGTCAGAGTGTTGGCCGTTTACCGCAGTGGAAGAATGGCAGAAGAAGATGAGGCTTTTGGGGAGAAATTAAATTCATACTCAGATTTCAGAGGTGAGAATAGAATGATCATCATTGGTGGGGATTTAAATTTACCAGCTGTAAACTGGGAAAGAAATAAGATAAATAACACAAGGGAGCAAAGATTTGCAAATATCTTAATAAGGGAAGGAGGATTTACACAAGTGGTTGAGCAAAATACTAGGGGACAAAATATTTTGGATATATTTCTAATTAAGCCCGATGAAAACCTTGTGGGGTATCAAGTAACTGAAGGAATAAGTGATCATGAAGCAGTTCTGATGGATATTAGAGGATTCAGTAAACCAGCAGCCAAACTTGAAGGGGGAAATAGGTACAATTATAAAAAGGCACAGGTTTCAAACTTGAAGAAATATTTCAGGGAACAATTCAGCAAATGGAAGGAATTCATAACAATAACGAATAGCATTGGTCCCAATACACTACCCTATATACCCTATAAGACTCCCATGTTCACTCCTACTACTTTTGATACTGCATTTCCTACCCTAACTTTTAGTTTTGTACCTTTTAAGAATTCTTCTACCCAGAAAATCAATTTTTTATGAATTCCAATAGTTTTTATCTTATTTAGCACTATTAATGGTTCACTCTGTCAAAAGCCTTTGAAACGTCTGTTGCTATATTATCAGTTAACTTATTAATCCGCGATCACCACAAGTCGCTATCACTTTGAGTCTATTTTCAACAGACAACTTTCAGTAAGTGAAAGTTCACAGACAACAACTCGAGATCGCGACGATGATGGCCACTTATTTAATCCCCCGTCTGGGGCGACTGTGAAGAGGAGCCTTCGCAGTTCACCTACCACACTCGATACCGAAAGCGAAGCTAGACGTGTGACACTAAGGAAGGCCTAAGGGATAGTCAGTATCCGTGATAAATAATGTTTACTGATTACGACGCTGTTGGAAATTTCTTTCGCTACCCATCAACACAATTCCACTCCCCCCCCCCCCCCCCTCCCTTGTACATTTAGTTCTCCTCACTACTGTGTATTATTTTTTGTATTAAGGCTACTCTACACAATCGCCCATGATGGAGGATTAAAAAAGTGGCCAACATCGTCGCGATCATGGATTGCTGTCTGTGAATTTTCATTTACTGACTGTTGTCTGTTGAAAATGGATGTCAAAGTGATAGCGGTTTCTGGTGATTACGGATTAATAAGTTACTCTATGTTACACAATCATAATTTTATAGATTCCTTGCGGTTTTGTTTTAGTTAGGTTTTTGTTTGTTGTGTTGGTTGATGGCTGAACCCAATCATCGAAAATTCCATTTACAAACCGTGCAACATCAGAAGGAAGTCCGATGTAAATGTTATCTGTGTAGTTTCGGCAAGTGATGGCGGAACATTAGAAAATAATTGATTTACTGAATTAAAGTTATGATAATTACAAAGAAAGACTTACGAATCTTTTATTAAAACAGATAATTTCTATAACCTATTGCAGATAACATAATACTGTATAAAAGAATCAAAACGATAGAGGATTGTAAACAGTTGCAGGGTGATCTGGACAGGATATCTAATTGGGTTGGTAAACAAGGAATGAAGATAAATGCAAAGAAGAGTCAGCTTATTAGATACACAAATAAAAAACAAAAGTTTATTTATGAATATATGGTGGGGAAAGAATTGCTTGCTGAAGACTTGAAATATAAATATCTTGGAATTACTTTTGATAACAAACTTAACTGGACAGGACACATAGGACAGGTGGTAGGAAAAGGTTTCAAAGTTCTGCACTTGTTGGAGAGAGTGATGAGGGGATGTACGAGAGAAGTCAAGGAACTGGGTTATAAAACTTTGGTCAGACCATTTCTCGAATATGGTAGCGTAGTATGGGACCCTCATTTTACGTATCAAATACAGGAGTTGGAGAGGGTGGAAAAAAGGGCTGCTAGATTTGTTTCTGGAAATTATCGCAGAATGCAATCAGTGACGGATATGATAAAGGAGCTGGAATGGGATTCATTGCAAGACAGGAGGAGAATGAGGAGGGTCATGGGAGTGTACAGGGCATATACTGGCGATGAGGCATGAAATCTAATTCCAATAGGTATGAAAAGGAGTGCATGGAAGGGAAAAGATGACCATGACCACAAGCTGGCACTCGATTTCAGGCACAAGGGTGTAGGAAGATTCTCTTTTTTAGGTAAGGGTGTCAGGGATTGGAATGAGTTACCAAGAGAAATAATGAATAATTTACCGAAAACTTTGAAAGAATTTAAAGATAAAATTTGTAGAGGGCAAATGTAGGTAGGTGCAGGATAGGGGTAAGATGAGTGTGTAGGGAAACTGCCACCGGAGCCTGTGCTCCATTGAAATTAAATTAAATTAATTTAAAAAATGCGACGGTGTAACTAAAGAAGAGATTACCCTAATCTTCCAGAAAATAACGGAAAACATTAAATAAGTACCAGGCAGAAACAATGCACATAGAAAAATAACACATGCTGTTGCTGTCTGTTTGCTTATCACGTAATTATAATCATAATCGGAATGAGCATTAAAAACAATAAAAGTAGAGAAGATGGTGGATGTTGACTATCCACCGCAACTGAACGAGGTGCAGAGCCTCCTATTATTGTGCTAAGTATTAGGCAACTCTTCCCTGCGATTCGTTTTCACTTCTATGTTCATACACATAATTTTGTCCCCCAGACAAACAATAAATAAATAACTAGCCGAACGTTTGGCAAAACTATCATCAGAATTTGATAACTTCGATCGAATTTCGTCAAGCGACTTTGAATATCTAGTGCAGAAAGTATCTCCATTAGTTGCGAAAAAAAGTCGTATTTTCGACCTCTTCGTGCGACTGAATGATGGGCGATTTTGTGGACACGCGTACGATCATCGGCAAGCATTCCTTTGATGTACCGATCGCTCACGATTACTTACGATTATAGGCGATGATGGCCACTCACAGACGATCATGCCCTCTACACAAACGTGCGTACATACAGTCGCCCATCATGGGCGATTGGGTATAGGAGCCTTTAAAGATTTATCCATGTTCGAAGAAACCGTAACAAAAACTTATTTTTCTCCACAAGTCTCGTGTAAGTACTTAAAAAACAAACTGTTTCCACACTCAGTGGCGTAGCTAGGTCAACAAGGGCTCCGGTGCCAAAAATTTATTTTGGTGCCTCAGGCCAGCCGGGCGCTTGTGGTCCCAGAGATAAGCACCGCCTAGCCCCATAGTAGCTACGCCCCTGTCCACACTACAAATATTATGAAATCCTTCCATTGACACTTCTTAGGGAAGCATATGCGACAATGTAGGTTTGTGAATTTCAGTTTTATCACCATTAATTTCGCACCAGGTTAGGCATAATTTATCACTCCAGACAATATGGATATCCACATAATATGGCGTGTAATTTAATAGATTTTAAAAACATCATCTATTTTGAAAACTTCTTATTTATCTTTAAACAGTTTGAACATTGTTTACTAGCTTCTTATTGAAATTTTTACGTGACGGTTGGAATACACGCAACATGCCTGACAAACTCTGGTAACCTTCCCATCATTAATTAATTTAATTTAATTTAATTTAATTGCAAATGAGCACAGGCTCCGGTGGCAATTTCCCTACACACCCATCTTCCCCCTATCCTGCACCTACCTACATTTGCCCTCTACAAATTTTATCTTTAAATTCTTTCAAAGTTTTCGGTAAATTATTCATCATTTCTCTTGGTAACTCATTCCAATCCCTGACACCCTTACCCAAAAAACAGAATCTTCCTTCACCCTTGTGCCTGAAATCGAGTGCCAGCTTGTGGTCATGGTCATCTTTTCCCTTCCATGCACTACTTTTCATACCTACGCCAATATCTTTCCATGCATCATCGCCAGTATATGCCTTGTACACTCACATGAACCCTCCTCATTCTCCTCCTGTCTTGCAATGAATCCCATTCCAGCTCCTTTATCATAGCCTTCACTGATTGCATTCTGCGATAATTTCCAGATACAAATCTAGCAGCCATTTTTTCCACCCTCTCCAACTCCTGTATTTGATACGTAAAATGAGGGTCCCATACTACGCTACCATATTCCAGCAATGGTCTGAGCAAAGTTTTGTAACCCAATTCCTTGACTTCTCTAGTACAACCCCTCATCACTCTCTCCAACAAGTGCAGAACTTTGAAACCTTTTCCTACCACCTGTCCTATGTGTCCTGCCCAGTTAAGTTTGTTATCAAAAGTAATTCCAAGATATTTACACTTCAAGTCTTCAGCAAGCAATTCTTTCCCGACCTTATATTGATAATTAACCTTTTGTTTTTTATTTGTGTATCTAATAAGCTGACTCTTCTTTGCATTTATCTTCATTCCATGTTTACCAACCCAACTAGATATCCTGTCCAGATCACCCTGCAACTGTTTACAATCCTCTATCGTTTTGATTCTTTTATACAGCATTATGTCATCTGCAAACAATCTAATTTCAGATAGTAAACAATCAACACAATTATTCATTAGAATAATGAATAGCAATGGTCCCAATACGCTACCCTGTGGCACACCCATTTTTACTTCAACTTCTTTTGATACTACATTTCCTACCATAACTTTCTGTTTTCTACCTTTTAAAAATTCTTCTACCCAGCAAATGACTTTCTTATCCAATCCAATGGTTTTTACCTTATTTACTACCATTTTATGGCTTACTCTGTCAACCGCCTTAGACCGATGTAGTGCTACACTATCAATTTGGCCTCCCTTGTCCATTTCATCTGAAATTTCTTGCATATATCCCACCAACTGAGATTCGCATGAATATCCTTGCCTGAAACCATGTTGCCTGTTTGAAAACCACTTACGTTCCTCACATATATTTCTGATGTGGTTACATATCAATCTTTCCATTAATTTACCTACCACTGATGTCAAACTGATTGGCCTGTAATTCTCAACTCTATTTCTCACCCCTCCCTTATGTACCGGTACTACTATTGCACTTTTCCAGTCCTGTGGTGAGCAACAAGTGTCTAGACTCAATTTAAATAATAATTCAAGATAAGGTACAATGTCACATCCGGATATCTTTAAGATATCTGTAATAATATTATCTTCACCAGCCCCTTTATTTTTTTCAGCTTTCTTATTTCCTTCATGATTTCCTCAGGATGGATATCAAATTTTTTACTACCGTGAAGTGGGGATACTATGACTCCATGTCTTACTTTGACCGAAAATTACGAAAAAGTTCGAGCAGCTCTTTCACAGATATTTCTGAATGTACCCAAGCCCATCTAGGTTATTTTATTTTATTTGTTTTTCACAGATGATGATAATGTAGACAGAATGGCAGATGACACTGCTGGAGTTCTGGGGAGTTAAAGTACAATTCCACAAAGTGTTAAAACCAATGATTTTGTGATTGTTCGTGTGCCAACAACACACAAGAACCACAAATACTTTGTGGGTGAAATCCAAGAGACAAATGGTTAGGTTTCTAAGGAAACAGAAAGGAAAGTTTGTATGGCCAGAAGTGTTAGATGAAAGCTTCATATCACTTGAGCAAATATCTTTCGTTCTTAGTAAACCAGATGTTTTGAAGCGTGGTTTACATTTCTCAGAAAAAGAACTTGAAGGCTTTCTGTAAATTGAATATATGGAGAATACTGCTAGCTCAGTTTTCATTTAGTTCATAATTAGTTAAATACCTGTGTATATTACTATAAATGGTATACGGCTTACAATAAATATGCTGTAGCCTCATTGTGGTTCATTAATTTTTTTGAAATTTTAATTCATGTTTACATATGATATTGTTGGTCAATTTACACTCCTGCTGGGGATATTTTGACCAGGTAAGTAGTTTTCATTAATTCTGTGGAAGCAGTCAAAGTTACCCCAACCATAGGTTACTTTGACCAGTGACAATAAAAGTTATTTCTCTTGATTTATATGCTTTTTAATAAAGTTAGGTATATCATTCAGTAGGTATATGCCTAGCCCCCAAAATGCCATATTTAGTTTGATGAAAATGTTTATGTATGTTCTGATATTGCATCTAAATTGAAAATATTGGTCAAAGTATCCCCAATTGACGGTATCGTCATTTCTAATTGTGTTGTTAAGCTCGTTCTCCGAATTAGACCCTCCTGTTTCTGATTCATTGTCCCTAATGCTTTCACTGAAGCAGTTACTTAAAATCTCTGCCTTTTTCAAATCGTCAGTAACTTCTTCTCCATCCTTATCTATAAGTGTCTCTACACCTTCCCTTCCCCTCAGTTTTCTGATACAGCCACAGAAATTTCTAGATGCATTAGCCAATGGTCTTCCTGCACTGACAATACTCTTCATAAACCCATCTTTAGCCATTTTCTTTGCTGTTATTATGTCCTTGTTTAGTTGTTTTAAATATTCACTACTACCCTGCTGTCTCTTAACTCTGTTATGTTCTTTTCTTACCAACCTCTTTAACCTCCTCACTTCCCTATTATAGTACATAGGTTCTCTACTTCTATTTATTTACTGCCATGGAATAAATTTTTCTTCCCCCTTTCTTATTATCTCCTTGAACTCTTTCCACCTTGACTCTACTGTACCTGAGCCTTCCTTCCATTTGCTGAATTGTTCTCTGAAATATCTCTTCAAATTTGAAACCTGTGCCTTTTTAAAATTGTACCTATTTCCCCCTTCAATTTTGGCTGCTGGTTTACTGAATCCTGTAATATCCATCAGTACTGCTTCATGATCACTTATTCCTTCAGTTACTTGATACCTCAAAAGGTTTTCATCTGGCTTAATTAGAAATATATCCAAAATATTTGGTCCCCTAGTGTTTTGCTCAACCACTTGTGTAAATCCTCCTTCCCTTATTAAGATATTTACAAATCTTTGTTCCCTTGTGTTATTTATATTATTCCCTTCCCAGTTTACACCTGGTAAATTTAATGACGAGTTTCGGTGATGCATAGGGCGCCAGGGTTATACCACGCTACACGACAAAGCTTTCTTCAATGATATTACTGTCACCACGATCTCATTGAGCTGATTTTTACCTCTGTCGGCAGATTCTGTCTCCGCCTGTTTTGTCCATGGAGGAAAGAAATATAATGGAGGAGAAGTGACGTTGAATCTGTGAAGCCGGCTCTAAACTCTCGCGCATGCGCAGTGGCGGCAGCGGTGATATTGCGATCCCCAACAAATGCGATGTTTACATTCTGTTATATGCTGTGATTATTTCATTTTATAATGTGTATAAGTATTTTATAATGCCATCTTGTGTTGCATACGGTTGCACAAATACTCCAGACAGGGAAGAACCTGGAATATCATTTCATAAGTAAGTTGAATTCTAACTATCGTTGCTGAAGTGGGCGGTAAGAATTTCATACTTCGGTGCCTGTCTATAAATATTTAGTCATAGCTCTCAATGGGATGACTTTGTTCTCAAATTTTTGTTGGTGTAGTGCAGAAAATCAGCATACCTTGCTATTTTGCAGATAATAGACTAGCATTACTTCTTAACAAGTGTTGAAAATAAGACTTAAAGGAGTGTGTTTTACATCGCGATTTATTGAATTTAGTATTGCGCTTTCTTTCGTCACGTTGCAGTTTATACTGACAGTGTATGATGAAATTAAATGTGGTAAATTATGCTATGCAATCTAGAATCTTGATGAAGCAAACGATGTTGTTACTGCAAATACAGTTTGTGATTCAAATACGCGTGTGTGGGTATGTCTACATAGTTTGATTCTGTAGCGGCAATTTAATGGAGATTGTGGTTAGTTCTAAATGCAGTCTGTACCAGAATGGTTTTGTTGTTCCATAAGGGACAAAGAATTTATCTATTACTGTTAGTAATTTCATGAGAACCAAGTTAGTGACAAAACCTGTATCGCGATGGAAACTACTTCAGCTTCCAGCTATTCCCAATTAAGCTTACAATGTATCGTAACAAGATAACTATTTTTATTCTGGTCTAGGCCGCATTTCAATCTAACCACAAGTGGTAGTAAAAAAACCGAAATATCCATTCTGCATGTCCACCATGTAATTCATTGTGGCTTTGGCAGAATTAATTTTTAGTCCAGGCCGCATATCAACCCAATCCCAGTATATCCCGAAAACTAAGCAAGATATCGAAAAAATTTATTTTTTATTTTCGATTTGTCTCGTCGTGTTACATAAGAATCGATCATTAAATTTGACTTTTGCGAAATTTTTCTTCTGCATTTCAACTCAAGACACCTCACTTTTGATACAGTATATCTCGAGAACTAGGCGAGATATCGAAAATTTTTATTCTTTATTTTTTATTTGTCTCGTCTTTTTAAATAAGAATCCGTCATCAAATTTGACTTTGACCAATTTTTTCTTCTGAATTTCAACCAAAAACATTTCACGTTTGAGACAGAATATCTCGTAAACTAAGCATGATATCAAAAAATATTATTCTTCATTTTTTATTTGTCTCATCGAGTTACATAATAATCCATCACTAGATTGCGGCGTTACGTTTATCCTAGAGTCCCCTTGAGGTTTTTGTACATATACCCCGTGTCTGTATGGTTCGGCCTAGCCCCCCACTCCTCCTCCGCCCGGCTTCACTTCAATGCGTGGTGAAGGTCTCTTGCGTCGTCTCCATATATTTCCTTCCTTCATGGTTTTTTCTACATAGATTTTGCATAGAGTGTGTTGTCTCAAAATTCAGAGCCGCAGAAACGTTTCTCCTTAGCGCTGGGAAACAATACATTCTGAATAACAATGACGAGCTGCTTGAGGTATAGGTTACCCAGAAACGTTTGGGGCTTATATTTGAAAACACACTGCTGAGAAATAATGGTAGTAAACATTGCACCAAACAAGTTTAACTTCTTTAAAAAAAATAAAAAAAAAAAAAAAAAAAAATTGAAATGGTTTCCGGCTATCTGAAAGCGATTAATTGTTATGAACTGAGCATAAAACAATTCACAAAAGACTCCTTTTTCCACTATCGATGATTTAAAATAGCAGAAATACAATGCTTTGCATTTAAGCCTCTAATAGAATTAAAACAAAACGTTGAAATCTATGCGTGATCGATAACTGTATTCCTACTCAATTGTAATGCCTTATACCTCCTCGATTCTCCGTCTGGCTTGGATACAACAATTTCCTTTCAGCTTACACATTTACATAATTGAGTAATCTTTGGTCGATTGCGGTATTTTCTTCTGCGACTGAAGAATCAGCCATTTGCTACTCAAGGAATTCTATTCTGCACACATATACTCACTATTCATCTGAATAGCAGTTCTTTCTGATTTTCAAGTAATACAGTTCGTTACGAAAATATCGTTCTCTCTGTTTGAGTACTATAAACTTTGATTGAAATAGTGCCGATCTTGCCGTTAGCAGACGCGGGAATAGCGTCACGGAACACTCCTGTACCCTGAGAACAAGTCAAGGTACTCTCATACCCTCACAGGATGAAGAATATTTTTTTCCTACGTATTTACGCCTCGTCGACGTCGCGGTCATTAGTAGCGGGAAATGAATACGAAGGAATTCGGTCATGGCGTTTTGAAGAATTATCCTGGCATTCGCCTGGAGTGATTTGGAGAAACCATGGACAACCCAGATCTGGATGCGGGACGGGCATTCGAACCCACGTCCTCCAGAATGCGTTGCCAGAGCGTTAAAGACATTACTAATTACATTGTAACTTGTTGAAGTCAGTAGGTAGTAAATAAATTAAATACGCCGGCTTCGGTGTTCTTTTGAAATTGTGTCCTCTTGAGTAGAAACAGAAATATCCTACGTTAAAATTGCTTACATCTTACCAGATGATAGAAGTTTTTCGTGAACTTCAGCCAGTAACGATACCTTAGATAAATTCCCATGTAACAAAAAAAAAAAGTAAATAAAAAAAAAAAAAAAAAAAAAAAAAACTGGTTTACACCGATGTGGAATAGCTGTTCGAAGAAAATTACGTAGCAAGACGAGCTTTGCGGTCAGGAAGAGACCACAATGCACCGCGCGCCAAAATACTGAAACAGCTGACGAGCGAGATTTAACGGGTTAATTGTTGAGTTACGGCGAATAACAAAACAGCAAACAAGCCGCACAGGATTTCAACCATTGGCACTAAACCATAGGGCTGCTGATATTTTAAAAAAAGTATCGGGTTTTCGATATATCGATATTTTTAAATGTGTCAGTATCGGGTTCGATATATCGGTAAAAATGTCAATATGTCGGCTATATCAGAAAGGAATTACGCAGTTTATTAATTATGTTTATTTATTAAATATATCAATTAAAGAAAACATTAGGTCACTGTGTTTCAGAAAGTACTAATAAAAATTGATAAAATTATGTGTGCCAATATTTTTCAGCAACAGTTTTTAAAAATTTTGTTTTATATGTTCTGCTGTTGGAGAATACAATATAATCGAACAAGGCAATATGCTCTAATAACAAGTAGACAGCTGCTTCATAAACCGCGCCTGTAAATAATTTCTCCCACTGCTGATACAATTCGTGTAAAATTGAGCAAAGTCTCGTGGCTGTTTACTGAGATGGAATAACTACTCCGTGCTTCTGTTTTTCTCTGGTCAGAGACGTTTTTGTTCGTTGAATTATAAAGACGACTATATAGAAGCTAATCCTAGGAAGTGCGCTGCGGATTCACGTTGCGCCTGTTTCACAAAGAATTCTGCGGACAACTAACGGTAAGTTCGATAATACTAGAAAAGCTAATCTGATTTGTTCATTCTCCCACACCGCTAAAACTCTCAAAAGAACATGCATGTAAATTTTGGATTGACGAATGAAGAAGAGAACCAATTTACCGGGAAGATGTTTAGCTTCAAATAGTTAACGGCGACGAAACTAACTAGAAAAGTCCTTGGCAGTTCTATCATTACCGTGGCGCCAAAATCTGATGATGAATTCTTGTAGAACTCGACAAAATAAATCGAAAATAAAGAATAAAAATTTTTGATATCTCGTTTGGTTTTCGAGATATGGCATGTTAAAAATCAGTCATAAGTATAGTTCCTTGTGCTTTTGGTGTTTTTTCTTCTGCTCCAGGACGTATTTCAACCTAGCAACAATCACTAGGAAGAAAATAAAATACCTGTAGTGCATTTCCACCGTATATATATGGTGGTTTTGGTGAAAAAAAATTTCTGGTCCAGGCCGGATCTCACCCTAACCTCCTCACTTTTGAGATACAATATCTCGAGAACTAAGCGAGATATCAAAAAACTTTATTCTTTATTTTCCGTTTGTCTCGTCGAGTTACATACAAATTCATCATCAACTTTGGCTATAGCGAAATTTTTCTTCTGGTCCAGGCCGTATTTCAACCTAACTACGTCAATTTTGAGTTACGATATCTCGAGAACCAAGCGAGATATCAAAAAACATTTTATTCTTTATTTTCGATTTGTTTCGTCGAGTTCTATAAGAATCAGTCATCACGGTAATGATAGAATCCCCAAGTCCTTTCTCGATGTAAAGTGTGAGATTTTCATTTTTTTTTTCGAGAATATTATTTTTTGGAATTTAGATAATGCCACCTTATCTTTATAATTGTGGAAGCTGAAGCGAGTTTCGTTTTCAAATATTTGTTTGCAATGCCGAGTGCCTATTATTTTTACATTTTCTTTTCAGAAAAACCTTTTTTGGGGCTGCACCACTTTCAAACGCGAAATTCGTGCTACCAGTTGAAATTTGGTTTAATTTCTTAATTAACATGTCCCCTTCACGTTTTGCTTTGCTCTTGCTTTGCGGAATCGTCACTAGAAATTTAATTAAAAATCAGAAATATGAGAGGTTGCGCAACTGCGAAATTGCTATCAACACTGATAAAAAAAAAAAAAAAAAAAAAAAAAAAAAAAAAAAAAACTAAAATTATCGGTACAGGGATCAATCTAAACAGTTACGTTTTATCATAGAGTTCGTGGTTAGGTTGGAATACGGCCTGGACTAAGAGAGTGAGAGAGACGAAATCTTCGTTCTGCGGCATCCATTATGGAAATGCCGTATTTGTTTACAACGGATGCAATCGATTATCTCCTGTTGCTCGTTTCGATATAACATGGCGGGCATAACCGCATTATAACTCGAATAAATATTGCCTATTTGTAAATTTTGTGTGACTTTTTACAATGGAGAAAATCTGAAACGGCAAGAAAATATTAAAACAAAGGATTAAACCCAGAGACAGTCACTGATCATTCAACGCTGTTATAATTCGGCATTTTTAATTAAATTCCTGGCAACTTTTCCGCAAAACAAGAGCGCAAAACGTGAAGAGGATATATTTATGATGCAATTAATCCAAATTTCAACAGGTTAATACCAATTTCGCGTGATTCCAAAAGTGGTGCAGACTCCTTGCGGACAGCGAGACGAGTTTGTTGTTTGGAATCTTGTAGATGTTCTCACTGATTTAATTGTTTATATTCTGAATCATCTCAATGGATTTCATGAATCCTGAAGACACTCTATGAACCTGGTATTTTTATTTAGCTAATTAGATGAAACTAGTAACCTATTATAAATTTATTTAGTAGCAATTTACATTTTAAAGGATTTGCTACTATTCACACACAACTGAATTAATGACAGCGACGGGGTGCCATCGACGCAAAAGAAAATTAATATAAATGTAGGAATCCTAAAACTTTTTTGTGTAATACTAGTTTTTTTGGTACAGGCCACACCGAGCACAATAAATATGTATATGTATCCGTCCGCATGACGTCAGTATCGTGTCACTGATGAATGCAGCTCAAATTTAAATAAACACTAAATTATTTGTGCCTTAAGCTGTAGTAAGTACTCTCCTTGCTGCGTTTCAAACTAACACAGTCTCGAAAAATATTACCGCTCGAAAATCACTCGCGCAGTAATACATTCACTATATAGCCATTAAAATTTGAATGTATTTTATGATTCCTATGGGCAGAGCACTCCTTAATATTCTAGTGGGGGAGGAGAGGGGTAAGGAAGGAATGGGATAATATTGTTTGTTTAGCTGGAAGTATTTTCCTCCGCGCCAGTTGCCAATCGTGGTGACAAAATTACTGCTCACACACATCATTTAAGTGCGTTATTTACTGTAAAAACATTGTTGATCCACAATAAAAAAAAGGACAGCCTACCTTCTTTTCGATTATATATTGCAGTTTTTCGTATGGAATATTTCTCTTTTATTTAATTTGAACAACTCATTTTTGTAAGGCAAATAGAGTATTTTGCTAACATACTGCTTCGACACCTACGCGGAGGGATACAGAAGGGACGGCATCACCAATAACACAGCCATACCAGCTAGTTCCCGATTTAAAGCATTGTGTTGTTCTGCTGTACTTACAAACGCTAGCTCCGCTATTTGTCGTTATTGTTATACTTCTAGATGTTTTCATGCGTTATGTCTTAATAAAATGTTTCGATAAAAAGTAAAATTACATTTCACAGGGCTTTTAGTTGGTGCTGAAAATATAAATATTCATTCATTGATATTCGTTGATGCCAACTAGAACCACTTTAAGCCTTCTTGCATTTAGCGACTAGTTTTATTTCCTTTTGGGCCCAGAAGTCCTTCATTCATTTTGATTGGGCCTGTTTGCGCTATTCTGTCCAAGGGGTATCGCGCATTCTTCTGGAGAGTTCGTCTCGATTTATCCCATTCGTCACTAACTTGTCCCGAAAAAGATCTCTATTAAAATAATCTGGGTTTTAATCCCAACAAATGAAGGTCTTCTTTGAGGCGTCCATTAACGACGTGAAGTGTTTTTCCGGAATAGCGGAACCCTCCCCCTCCCCCCCTTACTGGTGAGACTTCGTGATATCTGGCTGGACCCCCCCCCCCACTAAAATGATGTGAGATTTTGACGGAGACACACCCCCCCCCCTCCCTACTAATCGACCTCGTAACTTTTTAAGACTTTTTTTAGGTCCCATGGTTGCAAGGGCTGGTTTTTGCACCAAATACCCTCCCTAAAGTCAACTTTCGCGTAGTGTCACTTGTGGATTTTATTTTAGCTCTACCATGCTACAAGAATTTCAAAACCTCACGTGAGATTCCATTGACCCCCTACCCCTTGGTGAGGTTTCGTGAGATTTTGCCAGATCCGCCTCCCCCCCCCCCATTTTATCTTACGCATTAATGATCGCTCCCTCTGATATTATAAACCAGTCTCGTGGTTTGCATCAAAGAAATTAAATTTCTTGTCTGTTTCCCCCCACTTATTTGAAGCGACCATTGAATCCCTCCCTTCATTTTGCAGGTTGTTTCAGTGATCTATAATCTGCTGTAGACTTCTTTGTTGGATCTCTTTTGATGGACGGCATTCTTGAAGTTGAAACTCATAACTCCTCTAACAATTTTTCGCTCTTTTTTCTCCGATGTTCCCAGGAGTAACCACCTTTATCGGAATTCAGGAACAATGTTTTGGCCGCATGCAAAACTACTGGTTTCACAACTGTTTGGTAACAACGTATCTTACAATTTAGTGACAAACTTTTTTTTTGTAGATCTCTCGCAAAATTTTGTAGATTTATCTCTTTACACACACACACACACACACACACACACATATATATATATATATATATATATAACAATTTTTCGTGGGACATGATAGAATAATTATTGTTGTGCTATTTTATGCTCAGGAAATTATTCAATTTTTAATATTTTCTGGAAGCATTATTGCAGTGGCACTACTATATTACATTCCTCTGGTAGATATTCTTGTACTAGAAAAAAGGAATGCTGAAGACTACCTTTAAGTTGAACACTGCCCGTAGTTTTCACTTCGAGCTTTATCGGGAAGATAACCACAAGCCGCGATATAACTGAAAGTTGTGGCCTGTTTGAAATTCATTCTGGAACTGAATAATAACTGAGTTTTTTGTGGTACAGTAAAAGGTGCGATGATACGATCTTTTTTTATATAGAAATGAAATACTCTTACTTTCAATGTGTTCCTGCAGTGATTACTTAATGCGGATTAAAATAGTCCTACGAGTATCACGATGAAAGCAGCTTAGAACAGTGGGCTGGGCAACCCTGTCATAGCCGCCGTGCCAAAATAAGATGACAGTCTCTTAAGTAACTCGTCGAGATAAATCGAAAAAAAAGAAAAAATTCTCTAGTATCCCGCTTATTTCTCGAGATATCGACTATGAAAAATTAATTAAAGTTCCTTTGGCGACGGTTTTCTTCTCGCCATGGCCGCAATTCAACCTAACCACAACCGGTAGTAAGAAAACAAAATATAGATTGCGCATTTTTGGTGCAGGCCACAACTCAACTAAACCTCCTCAATTTTGAGAAGAGAACAAATTGAGATATCAAAAAATTGTATCGTTATTTTCGATTTGTCTCGTCGTGTTGCATAAGATTCAGTCATCAAATTTTTGTTTTGCTGCAGGGCGGATTTAAACCTAACCACTCACATTTGAGATTCGATATTTCGAGAACTAAGCGAGATATAAAAAATTTGTTCATTCATTTTTGATTTGTCTCGTCAAGCTACATCATCAAATTGCAGCGGCAAGGTTATCGCAGAATCCCCATACACGGTGCTGCTTAATGTGTTAGGACTTCAGAATTTGTTTATTATTTTACATTTCATTCACAGCCACTGGTCTTATATATTAAGCCGCCTGTAGGTAGTCCCTATGTCAGCACAATCTGCAGTGTCACCGTTAGTATGAAACTATTTTTATCTGCGATGAAGGGTACGCTCCGTTGACAACTTCTCCAATCACATATTAACCACTTTCTTCATCTTATTATTACTATTTCGGAATACATTCAGAATAGGTGTGATTAGAAGGCTGTGATTTCACAGGGTATAGTTCCTACCTGCCGCCTTAAGACAGCGCCACCAGCGCACATAGGAAAAGAAAGTTGTAGGAGCCCGCGCATTTGAAATACAGATTCAAGACGCAACTCATAAACGGACAATAAAATAAGTGGAACCATGTTTTATTCGTATCACAAGTGTAATTTAATGATATATGACGTATTTCAGTAAATTGAAAACGCCATATATACCCAATGTAATTATCGCACTTATTAGTTGCGTCTTGAATCTGTATTTCAAATGCGCGGGCTCCTACAACTTTCTTTTCCTGTGTGCGCTGGTGGCGCTGTCTTAAGGCGGCAGGCACGAACTATACCCTGAGAAATCACAGCCTTATCTTTAATCCTTTGATTGTAAATTCCCCCTGCCACAATCACCTCTGCCCTTTAGGAATTTTATTTTAAATATTGAGCACCATCTGTTGGCCACAACAGTGAGCTACCTCGCCGTTGCGGTGACATATGCACTGGCAGCTTCGGAAGGGAGGGGATAGCTTTCCAGGTGTCAACTTCAAACAGATGTCGGTGCCGAGGCAGGGAGCTGAGTGTAGCTTACACTTCAGGCTACGGAACACTCAACAAATGAAGGACACTGTAGCTTAAAATAAAAAAGTTAACGTGGTGCAGCATGAAACGTTTCACTTCATTTTGTAATAATTGTTTTAACGTTCCGTTTTATATCCCAGAGTTGTATTCACATATCTAATCAGAAAATTCATCTTATTAGGTAAACAGATAAAAAACAAAAGGTTAATTACGATTATAGGGTGGGGTCAGAATAGTTTGTTGAAAGCTCCAAGTGTAAATATTTTGTCATAATATTTGATAACAAACTCAACTGGGTAGATCACACTGGGCAGGTGGTAGAAAAGGTTGCAGAATCCTTCATTTACTGGAGACGGTGATGAGAGGATGTACCAAAGAAGTTAGGGAGTTGGGTTACAAAACTTTGGTCAGACCATTGCTTGAATATGATGGTGTAGTTTGGGACTCACATTTTCGTTATCAAATACAGGAGTTGGAAGGTGCGCAAAGAAGAGGAGCTAGATTTGTCTGTGGAAATTATCGCAGAACGCAGTCAGTAACTGATATGATAAAGGAGCTGGGTTGGAACTCATTGGAGGGAAAGAGGAGGGTGAAGACAGTGCTGGGAATGTACAGGGCATATGTAGGTGATGGGGCTTGGAGGGATATTGGCCAAAGAATTAGGAATAGTGCATGGAAGGGGAAAGGCGACCAAGATCACGAGCTGGCGCTCTATTTCATGCATAAGGGAGTAGGAAATTTTTCTTTTGTTGGCAAGGGTGTCAGGGATTGTAACGGATTACCAAGTGTAGTGATGAATAATTTTCTAAAAACACTTAACGGAATTTTGAATTAAAATTTGTAAATCATAATAGTAAATTGGGGAGGATTTTAACAATCCCATTATAAAAGAAATTTTTTAAAAAATATAAGAAAAGGGTAAATTGATGACGGCTGCATTCAGCTACTGAAATCCCACCTACATTCAGATGTCTTCTACCAGGAACAGTTTCTCTAGTAATAGGTATTTTAACGTTTAGACTTATTTTGTATTTATTTAAAAATGATAAACTCTATTAATTCTAAAAGTTACTGAAAACATATTTAAATCAATAGAGAAACTACTAAATACATTAATAACTGTACATTTAAAAAAATGAAAAACATCAGCCAAAAATGTGTGTTTTCCTATTATTTATGTGCCTTATTTCTTCTTTTTATGGTAAATATCTTTTCAGTCCTGAGTGATATTCCAGCCAGGAGGGCAGGTATCCGTTTTTCCAGTCATGATGTCCTTGTGGAACCTTTCGCCACGTTCATCAGACTCGTCGCTGCAGCATTCGGGGAAACAATCCACACGAGAGAGCAGAAAATACATCTTCAGCGACAAATTGCATCCCAATTTTTTGTATGCAACAACCAATCTCATTTACAAAATATATATAGTTATGAGCTCTTAATTTTCCCAGAAAATTATGTCTGACATTTTTCAAACATATCCATGCTCGTCAGGGTTTCTTAAAAATTTGGAGCGCTTTTAATTTGTCTATGTTGGGGATAGAAGACTTTTCTTTACCTTTGCTGCTGTAAGTTGTACATAAATCCTATTCCAGTTTCATCCATGGACTTAACAAATTGGTTCATTGAAACAATTTGATGTGAAGTGGGGGAAGAAGCACATCTACACTAACAACAAGTTTCTCACGATGACAGTTTTCTTCTCGCAGTTTCCATTTTCATCGAGGCAATCCCTTTTTCTTATAATAAGAATATCTGTCACGACTGTTCAACTCGCATATGAAACACCTTTATTTGGTGTAGCCTCGTTGCATACCGAATATTAGGGCAATAATTTTGAGGTAACCACGTATGTTCCATTTATGTTCATTATCCTCTTATATGAATGCGTCGTCTGGAGACTGCGGGCGTCGTCGATAGCTATTGGCTAGAGTACAGTCACGTGACAGCAATCACTCGCTAATCAACAGCCACTATAAAGTTACAATCATTCCTTCAAGTTGCATTTTATTTATTTACTACAACTAGATGTAGAAATTCATGTAAGGAGCAGGGTATTCGATGTTTACGCTATATTATCTGTGTCAGTTTTACGAATTAGGTTAAAGCATAACCTATGTATTTTTTGGCATAAGCTAAGAAACAATCAAGTTTTTTTTAAAAAAAACTAGGAGAAAGTTCACACGAAATGTACTTAAACGCGAAATATATCAGTCAAATAAATAACAGTTATCCAATTTCTAAATTATAGTATCCATCATTTGAAGTTAAATGCATTTAATTAAATAAAATCCTAACCGAATACTCTGATAATCTAACCAGAGTAAGGTGCTCATTTCACGAAAATTAAAAATGATTCTTATTAGTTTTTCCTTATAAGCTTTTCCAGAATATATTCCAACTACCATCACAGATGATGGCCTTAGTTTTTGATACGTGTGTTAGCTATTAAATGAGAGTTAAGTTTGCCTTTTTATGAGATTTAAGCACGGAAAGAGACGATCTCGGCACTGAACAAGGTTAGCAATATTGCATTCACTTAATCTTAAAAACGAAGCGCAGACCTTATTTGTGTCTGTTTCCCTACAGAAGGGCAGCGGTATAAAACAACGCCTATTTTCAAATATTTTTTGCCACTGGACAGAGATATAGGCTTCAAGTTACTATTTCGCACTATAAATATATTTAACATCCGTTCCGCACGTTTTGTTAAAGGACGTTTGTTAAAGGATTCCATCCCTTTCTGTGTGAGTATGGAAGGAGACAGCTGGCATGGGGGGTGAGGGCGCTGAATTGAACAGCTGCAGTCTGTGCCAGGCTCGAACAAGCATTTTATTCAGTCTGAACTATTTTTGAAATAAAATTATATGCTCTGGTAAAGTGTGATATTTTCTCTCTCTCTTTTTTTTTTTGTTTCACAAATTTGTCTGTGAAAATAACAAGAGGATTTAATCATTCAGTATTGATGTGTATTCTGATGTTATCATGTTCTCAAATGGCTGGCAGGACTAGAGTGAAGAGAGTCATGGGAGTATACTGGTGATGAGGTGTGGAAAGATATTGAAATAAGGATTAGGGGAAAGAAGACCATAACCACAAGCTGGTACTCATTTTAAATCAAAAGGGTATGTGAAGATTTCCTCACGCAACTTAGGGGTAAGGGATTGGTTTAAATTATCAATAGAATTGATGAATAATTTACAATACATATCTATATATGCTAAAAGAATTCAAAGTTGAAATTAGTAGAGTGTAAATAGAAATGGTAAAATAAGTGAGTAGGGAAATTGTCACCAGGACAAGCGCTGCATCCAATTAAATTGAATATTTGTAAAGGTAGTGAGATTAATGAACAGAACTGTGTTTTCAATGATGAGTTCACTGGATACAACTTGTCTAGTCTGTTGGAGCCTTGGTTTAATTTATTATTAATGTTTACAATCTACATTAACTACATACCAAGACCAACTCTGAGCTGTCTCACTGGTTGGTCTTTTAGATTCTATGGTATGTTGTTTCATATGATATCATACTGCAATTTATTCTATGATCACCTTAGTGTGAATATTTTTTTATTTTAAATATGAATCTTTTTTCATGGATCCCTGCTGAGGAAGGACCTCTGTGAAACATGTCATGGTTAATACACATACATACAATATGAGTCATAATCATTGTAAAAACAATTACATGTTACAATAACAATTGAATAGAATAACAATTAATATTAATTTTTACAATTGAATTTTGCAAAAGTAATATTGAATACAATTGTTTATTTTGTCCAAATTCTTGAATGGAGTAGATAATCTCCCTGTTTTTTTTTTATTTATTTAAAAACATCTTTATTATCTGCAACTGTTTTAAACTCTTGGGAAGATTAGTAAACAGATGTATACCATAATAATTAACTCCTCTTTGTAATAATGACAGAGATGTTTGTGTTTTTTGGAAGTTATTTCTGTTTCTTGTATTGAAATTGAGTATCTGTGAATTAGGTTAAATTGATCTATGACAAAGCACATGAGAGAATATATATACTGAGAAGTCACTGGAAGAATATTGAATTTTTTAAAAAGTTGTCTGCAAGAAGTTCTTGGTTTTATCCTACACAACATCCTAATATCTCTTTTCTGTGCTATGAAAACTTTTTTACTTTGTGAAGAGTTTTCACAAAAAATTATGCCATATGACATCATTGAACGAAAATATGAGGAGTACACGTTTAGTTAATTTTATATCTGCTGTTAGCGAAAGTGTTCGTATTGCAAAGTTGGCACTACTTAACTTCTTCAGTAGTGTTGTGATATGTTCGTGCCAACAGAGTTTCTCACCTATTTTAAACTCTTTGTTTCTAATATTTTGTTATTTTTATAGCTTACTTATAAATCTGCCTGTGCTTAATTTTTGTTTTAAACTTGATACAATGTGTTTTTTTCCAAATTTAATATTAATGAATTTGCCTTAAACCAATTTGCTATTTCACTAAGTACTTCATTTACATTAAATTCTACATTGCTCTTTGGTGTTTTTCTCACAGTCAGGTTAGTGTCATCTTTAATCAAACACTCTTTAACTTTGTCAGATAAGTTTCCAGGAAGGTCATTGATGTACAACAAGAAGAGGAGGGGTCCTAGGACAGAACCTTATGGAATTCCATGTTTTTTTTCTCCCAGTGTGATGAAGCATCATTACTTATTTTAGGGGGGTCAAAAATGGAAACTTTTTCCATTCGATTTTCCATGTATGATTTAAACCATTTACCTGTGGTTCCATAAATACCAAAGTATTCCATTTTCTTCCAATGTAATTCACAGTCAAATGCTTTCGCAAGATCACATAGAGGCACCATAGTTTAAAGATATGGGTAATTGATTAATTGTGGTATATGTTGTACATTGCAGTAGACACATTTGGTAGCATTGGTATATGTGAGTGAGTGCATTAACCAGGATGGACTTTTTTATAGACTGTATTGGAAATCCTACTATTATTTTTCGGGCAATGGGTATTTTTCTGCCCACTCCTGAGCAGAATGATCATTAATACACAAAACTTTATTATATATATATATATATATATATATATATATATAGGGTGTTACAAAAAGGTACGGCCAAACTTTCAGGAAACATTCCTCACACACAAACAAAGAAAATATGTCATGTGTCCGGAAACGCTTACTTTCCATGTTAGAGCTCATATTGTGGACGGCTGTGATATAATATGCCATTCTCCAGGGCTGCATCAGCGCATCAGGGATTCCATGCGACGAAGGGTGGATGCATGTATCCTCGCTAACGGAGGACATTTTGTATATTTCTTGTAACAAAGTGTTTGAAGTCACGCTGGTACATTCTGTTGCTGTGTGTTTCCATACCATGTTTAATGTGATTTGAAGAGAAGTAATAAAATGAGCTCTAACATGGAAAGCAAGCGTTTCCGGACACATGTCCACATAACATATTTTCTTTGTTTGTGTGTGAGGAATGTTTCCTGAAAGTTTGGCCGTACCTTTTTGTAACACCCTGTATATATATATATATATATATATATATATATATAAGCAAATAATCCACTGCAACACAGTTACCTGTAATGATGTTTCATTTACACTGTGCGTTACGCATTTCAAAAACTAATTCCCATTTTCAAAAGCAATATGAAATACAATTTGATATATTTTAATGTGCAATGAGCTTGTGTTTGTTTCTGCTATATACAAGAAAACTTTACGGAGTTATCGTTTTGAAGGTGTCTAAAAATGCGCCATCGCAGAAACTCACAACTGCACACTCTCACACATTAAAAAAAGGCCTTATGTATACAACTTGAAAGTATACAGACTTTCA
>JARYHS010005773.1:0-26136 GCA_031002005.1 Vandiemenella viatica
CCAGCATATACGAGAAATAGAACAAACTAACTGGCTGGCTGTAAATGGGCCGGCCAGTTATAAAATACAACACTTAACGCTATAACAAACACATTACTTAGATTGGTGGTTGTAAAAATACCACCAAATCATTGTAAAACCTAGGCCGATCTGCCTAAAATTTTTGGGACCAGACCGGCCGACAGCAAAATTTTGTTGTTGTTGTTGTTTAGTTTGGCTTTAGGCGCGTCGACATCTAGGTCATTAGCGCCCTAGCAAAAGTACGGAATGACAATGTGGGTAGAAACACACTGCCGTCTGCATGGTCGACTGTAAATGGGTCGGCCACACAGACGGCACAATAAAATACAAAAAAGTGGTAAAAACACAGCCCGCATGGTCGACTGTAAAGGGGTCGACCATGCAGAAAACAGGATTGAGTAAAATACTAAAAAATGGCTGTAAAATGGCCTTAAATGCACAAACAAATAGTACTGGCTGGTTGGCTGTAGAGGAGCCAACCAGCTATAACGAACTGAAACAACGAACTGGCTGGCTGTAAAGGGGCCAGCCAGGGATAAAAAATACACATGGATTGGTGGCTGTAGAAAAACCACCAAACCATTCTAAAAACTAGGCCGATCTCCCCAAAATTTTTGGGCTGAGACCGGACAAATTGCAAAATTTTAAAACCTTCCCCACATTGTCATTGTTTAAAATAACAGGCAGATCGTTAGCTAAGCCAACATCCGCCCTTACGTTTAAAAAAAGGACACAGTCAGTTAAAATGTGGCGCACCGTCAAAGGTACGCCACAAGCATCGCATTCCGGAGGGTCCTCTCGGCGCAGAAGGAAACATGAGTCAGAGGACAGTGCCCTATACGGAGGCGAGTAAGGAGCACCTCATCCCTCCTCGCCCGCTGGAAGGAGCTGCTCCACGGCTGAACGGTCGGTTTGACCAGCCGGAGCTTATTATGCTCTACTTCCAGCCACTGCCTCTGCCATGCTTCAAAAACAATTCTCTTCGCTACCGAGGCAAGGTCTGACTTTGGGACCGGCTCAAAGTCGGTTTCGACCTTGTTGCAGGCTAATTTGGCAGCTGCATCGGCTGCCTCGTTCCCCCTGATTCCCACATGACCGGGCACCCAGCAGAATAAAACCTCTTTCCACGTGATTGGAGGGAAAGAGGGCGTCCTGGATGTCCTGGACTAGACGGTCTGCTGGGTACATAGTTGCTAACGCCTGAATACAACTGAGGGAATCACAGCATATGATACTTCATATGACGCCGTGCCTTCATATGCTGGAGCGACTTTAGCAGGGCATAGCACTCCGCAGTGTAAACACTGCACCTGCTATCCAGCTTGTATGTATGAGTCGCTCGAGGGAACACAACGGAGCAACCCACTCCGTTAGCCTGCTTAGACCCATCCGTATACACCGGGGTAAAATCGCGATGGTGATTCAAAACATCCTTAAAAACATTTAGATATACCCTGTCAGCGGTAAACAGTTTGTTGTACCGCGACAGGTCTAAAATCATTCTGGGCCTCTTTAAAAGCCAGGGAGGAGATTTACTCCATCCCTGGTGATAAAAAACGGGCAGCTGACATCCGTATTCTTCTAAAATAGCCTTTGTACGGTGGCTGAATGGTTTGGTCGCTCTGCAGCGATTAGCATATAGCTGTTCAAAGTTTGGTCGCATCACTACGTCGTACACGGGACTGCCAGGCGTTGTGGCAATATTCACATAGTGTCGCACCATGAGGAGATGCCGCCTGGTGGAAAGCGGCGGCTCGCCAGACTCGGCACAAATGCTCGGTATCGGGCTGGTGCGGTAAGCACCCGTGGCGAGCCGAATTCCTGCATGGTGGACACTATCAAGTATCCGAAGATAACTGTCCCGTGCCGAACCGTATACGATGCAACCATACTCGAGACGCGACCGTACAAAGGCTCGATAAAACTGTAGCAGGCAGGAGCGGTCAGCGCCCCACGACCTGCCACACAGACATTTTAAAATAGTTAAGGCTTTTGAGGCTCTGGCTTTCACATCTTTGAAGAATGTGGCAGCCAGTTGAGCCTTGTGTCAAAAATGAGGCCCAGGAAACGAACAGTATCAGTAAACGTAAACAGTGTTCCTCAGGTAGGTGGGCTCCGGTAAAAGAGTTCTACTACGAGTAAAAAAGTACACACCGGGTTTTCTCAGCAGAGAACGAAAACCGTGTGTGCACTGACCATTCGTCCAGCCTGTTCAACGTGAGCTGCACACTGCCGCTCAGCGCTTCTCAGGCTGGACGAAGCGATAAAATTAAAAAATCATCTACGTACAAGGAGTACCGGATGGGACTCCTTATTACGTATGATATGCAGTTTATCGCAATGGCGAAAAGGGTCACGCTTAAAACTGATCCCTGAGGAAACACCATTTTCTTGGATAAAAGATCGACACTTCACTAACCGACTCGGTACCGGGAAGCAACGACCGGAATAAAAATGATTTTAAAAAGCGGGGCAGGTTACCCCTAAAACCCCATTCGTGTAACTGTTTTAAATAACATGCCGCGAGGTAGTATCGTACGCCTTTTCAAGATCGAAAAAAACACCTACAAGGTGTTGCTGCGGATGAAATGCATCTTGTATGGCCGCCTCCAGGCAGGATCAGGTTGTCCAAGGTGGAACGGAACTTTCTGAATCCACACTGAAAGCGACTCAGCAGATTACGGGACTTCAAGGACACCAGACGAGGCGGCGGTTTAACCATCCTCTCCAGTGTCCTCCCCACGCAGCTTAGTCAAGGCAATACTACGATAACTACCTGGCAAGCAATTTGTCTTTCCCAGGTTTTTAAAATAGGAATTAGTGTTGCTTCTTTCCACGAGTCGGGGAAGTGTCCCTCGGTCCATATACTGATAAAAATATCTAAGAAGGTACTCTTTAGCATCATTATTAAGATGCCTCAGCATCTGGTACTGGATCAGATCAGGCCCTGGAGCAGTGTCTTTTGCGCTGTTCAGTGCAGACTCGAGCTCCCAAAATGTAAATGGCCTGTTGTAGGCCTCTGTATCCGACGAATCGAAACACAGCACACGTCTCTCGGCAGCAACCCTTCGTTGCTGGAACCGAGGATCGAAACTGGCAGATGAAGTGATGGCAGCGAAATTCTCCGCCATCAGCTGCGCTATGCTTCGTTCGTCGGTAATTACAAGTCCTTGATCCAGTAATCCAGATACTGGTGGGCGGGAGTACCTTCCAGATATACGGCGGATGGACTCCCATACTTTGGCTGATGGTGTGGAACGATTTATTGTGCTCACAAAGGTCTGCCATGACCTTTTCTTGCTCTCCTTAATAACACGACGCGCCTTTGCTCTTGCAATACGGAACGCTGCCAGGTTGTCTGAAGTTGGTGCAACCTAAAACGACGCAACGCCCGTCTACGACCCTGAATGGCGGAGCGACATTCGTCGCTCCACCAGGGTACGGGCGTCCTTCGCAGCGTTCCGGAGCTTTTAGGCATGGAGACGTCAGCTGCCTGGTGAATCACTTCAGTAAAGTGATTCACCTTCTCCACAACATCGTAATACTCTTTAAGAGTAATGGAGCGGCGGTATAGTTGCCAATCTGCTTTGCTGACGTTCCATTTGCGTCGGTTATTTCCTCCTCCACGCTCAAACTCTACGTGCATCCATATTGGGGAAGTGGTCGCTTCCATGAAGGTCGCGATCCACTTCCCAATGCACGGAGTCCGCGATTGAGGGGGAGCACAATGAAGGGTCGATGGCAGAGGACGATCCGGAAGCAGTGGTAAAGTGGGTCATTTCGCCAGTATTGAGGATGCATATTTCCTCTTGCTCCATTAATCTGCCAACCACTCGGCCTCGTGGGGCAATCGGTGTTTGGGCCCCACAACGCACTGTGTGCGTTGAAGTCTCCTAAGAGGAGGAATGGCCGAGTGAGCTGCCGCAGAATGTCGAGTAGGTCGTCATACTCGACGGGCGCATTAGGTGGCAGATAAATGGAGCATACGGTCAGTTTAGTGGGACCGTGTATCCTCACTGCCACTGCTTGTAGATGAGAGGTGAGAGCAACAGGTTCGGAGTGGACAGTGTTCCGGACAAACACGGCCACTCCGCCCTTCGCTCGATCACCCTCGTATCGTCCTTCTATAGATTGTCATAACCTCCTTAGCACAGGGTGGTTGGTTTGGTCTAAAGTGTGTCTCCTGTAAAACAGAGACACAATGGATTAGACCGTGCTAAGAGTTTGGACTTCCTCTTTGTGAGCCTGAAAGCCATTTACGTTCCATTGTAGTATGGGAGCCATCTCACCTATTCAACCTCACCCGCCCCGGGTCCGGGTGGGTCCATCGCCCCGTGACTGCTGAGGAACGGAACCAGGTTCGTCCACCAGCATTAAGTCGTCTTCATTATCTGAAGACGACTCTCGTGGCAAGGCCTCTGAGTGTTTGCGGGCTTTTCTTCCTCCGAGGCCCTTTCCTCCTTCGTCCTCTCCTTTGCAGAGGGGGGATCTGGGAGGAGAAGTTGGAGGGGGATTTCACAAACAAGGTGGGGTCCGTGTGCTTAAATTTTCGGACCCCTAACCTTCTGCACTGTTTGCCATCCGCTACTGGCAGATGACGTTGCCGTTACATCACTGTTTCTGATGCAGTTTCTGCTCTGGGTACCGCTTTCTGCTGTTGCAGAGGGACCCATTGCAGTAGCGGATGACTGTGCTTTTGCTGGTGGAACCATTGAACCTGCTGTCTTTGTGGTCGAGGATGCAGAGGTGTTGCTACCAACATCCACGGTCTTCGGTGTAATGACCTTGGTTACACTCGCGCCGCATTTGCATTGACATGAGCACGTTGTACTTGTGCCCATGTCTGCAAAGGACGTCTGTGTTGCCAACACTCTCTTTCCTGACGGGAGTTGACAAGGTTTTGGCGAAGCTTGTAGCGAAGGCAGGGGGCGTAAGCGCCTTAAACCTCTTTCCTTCGCTTCGCCATAAGATAGTCGTTCCTTTGTTTTCAACTCCTGTACCTTCTTCTCTTCAAGGTACACTCGACACTCCCTGCTCCAGGCTGGATGAGACCCAGAGCAGTGTACACACACCTGTGGGAGAGTACAATTTGTGCCTGGCTCATGTGCGCCCTTTCCACATTTCCCACAGGTGGGGGTTGCCCTTACACGTCGCCGTCGTATGCCCGAAACGTTGGCACTTAAAAACAGCGCATAGGTTCCGGGACATACGGACGGATATTCAAGTTCAAATAGCCAGCTTTTATGGCTTTGGGGCAACGTTGGAGTGTCGAACGTCAGGACGAAGGTGGCTGTCTTCTCAAGACTGCCGTAACACCCTTCGTGTGATCTGACGAACCTCGACCACATGCTCTGTTGACCACTCCTTAAGGAATTCCTCGGTAGTAACGTCAATTAGGTCGCGGCAGGTGACCACGCCTTTACTTGAGTTCAGGGTTTTTGTGGAGTTCGCATTTCACTGCGAACTCAACGAGCTTCTCGCACTTAAGGAGGAGGACAGCCTGCTTGTTAGTAGATGTTTCTAACAGCAGGGTCCCGTTCCTCAGCTTTTTGACGGATTTTAGGGTACCCGCAATACCCTCAAGACCTTTTTGTATATAGAATGGAGAGATCTTTTCAAAAGATCCCTCCACCCTACTCATTATGACGAAGGCATTGTCAACAATATAATCCTTCCTGTTACACACATTGTCATGAGGAGGGCTTTCAACCCTCGCCCCGCTTACCACCACCTCTTTTCTGGGCGTTAGAGTGACATAACCCCTGCGGTTTGCCCAAGCCGCAGGAGGAGGGGTTAGGATTGGAATTAACACTCGTTTTGGTCCCACGAGTTCGGAGGAACTAAACGTCGAGTGACGTGGAGCCCCCGCATCACGCCACCAAGCCCAATACACAGGGGTGCGGCAGGTGCCCCTGAGGTTGTACGCTAGCGGGTGGTTTGCCTCACCACCCATCCACCTCCTCGGCACGTTACTCACCTTGAGGTTGAGGGGTTTTTTTATAGAGGTTTTTACCGTCCTCAGCGATCCAGGCAATTAAGCCAAGATCCCCGTTCTCCTAGGCACACAACGTTCCACCGCCACGCCCTACGGTGGTCGTTGAAGCATGGTAGGAGTTTACGGTGTGGGGAAACTTGCGGCGCTCACAAGTTTCCAGCTCGGGCACCGCGGGTTCGCCAAACCCGTACCTGGCACTTGTGTACCAGGCCCCTGCGGGGAGCAAAATTTTAAAACTTTAGCCACATTGTCACGTTCATCATTTAAAGTAAGGGACAGATCGTTGGCTAGGCCAACGTCTGCCCTTAAATTTAATAACACACAATCAGTTAAAATGTGGCGTACCGTCAAAGGTACGCCACAAGCATCACATTCCGGTGGGTCCTCCCGGCGGAGAAGAAAGCTGTGCGTCAGAGGACAGTGCCCTATACGGAGGCGAGTGAGGAGAACTCATCCCTCCTCGCACGCTGGAAGGAGCTGCTCCACGGCTGGACGGTCGGTTTGACCTGCCGGAGCTTATTGTGCTCGACTTCCAGCCACTGTCTCTGCCAAATATCAAAGATAAACCTCTTCGCCGCCGAGGCAAGGTCTGACTTTGGGACCGGATCAAAGTCAGTTCTAACCTTGTCGCAGGCTAACTTGGCAGCTTCATCAGCTGCCTCGTTCCCCCTGATTCCCACATGTCCGGGTACCCAGCAGAATACTACCTCCTTTCCCACAGGATTGGAGGGAAAGGAGGGCGTCCTGGATATCCTGGACTAGACGATCTGCTGGGTACATAGTTTCCTATGGCCTGAATACAGCTGAGGGAATCACAGCATATGATGAAACACTTATCGCGCATTTACTTTCATATGCTGGAGCGACTTCAACACGGCATAGCACTCGGCGCTGTAGACGCTGCACCTGCCGTCTAGTTTGAATGTGTAAGTCGCTCGAGGGAACACTACAGAGCAGCCAACTCCGTTAGCCTGCTTAGACCCATCCGTATACACCGGGGTAAACGTGTGATACTGGTTTAAAATATCTCTAAATATGTTACTAAAAACACTGTCCGCAGTACACATGTTTGTTGTAACGAGACAGATCTAAAATAATTCTGGGCCTCTTTAAAAGCCAGGGAGGAGATTTACTCCAACCCTGGTGATAAAACGAGGGGAGCTCGAACCCATGTTCTTCTAAAATAGCCTTTGCACGGTAGCTAAAAGGTTTGGTGGCTCTAGTACGGTTAGTATACAGCCGCTCAAAACTCGGGTGTATGACTATGTCGTGCACGGGACTGCCAGGTGTTATGGCAACCTGCAGGTAGTGTCGCACCATGAGGAGTCGCCGGCGGATGGCAAGCGGCGGCTCGCCCGAGTCAGCACATATGCTGGCTGTTGTTGTTGTTTGTTGTTATTGGTGTTTAAGGGCGCGTCGACGTCGGGGTCATTAGCGCCCTTACAATAACCAGCAATTACTGTGGCTTTAAAATGTACTAAAATACTGTCTGCATGGTCGACTGTAAAGGGGTCGGCCATACAGACAGCAAATAAAATAAAACATGAAATTACACGTGGCTTTAAAAGAGCCACCAGTACTTCAAACCGTACGGCACCTGGATGGCTGTAAAGGGGCCAAGATTGTTAAAAAGAGGATTAAAAACACTACACGTCTCGCTGGCTGTATAGTGGCCAGCGAGACATGAATCATAACAATATAAAAAATAATAACAATTCGCATGCATGGGTGGCTGTAAAGAGGCCACCCATCCATCTTAAAACTAGGCCGATCTGCCTAAAATTTTAGGCGCTAGACCGGCCAAAACACAAAATCTTAAAACCCTCGCCACGTTGCTGGTCTCATTGTTTAAAATGAGGGACAGATCATTGGCCAAGCCAACATCTGCCCTCAAGTCTAAAAATAAAACACATTCAGTTAAAATGTGGCGTACCGTCAAAGGTACGCCACAAGCATCACACTCCGGAGGGTCCTCTCGGCGGAGAAGGAAACCGTGTGTCAGAGGACAGTGCCCTATACGGAGGCGAGTAAGGAGAACCTCATCCCTCCTCGCCCGCTGGAAGGAGCTGCTCCACGGCTGAACGGTCGGTTTGACCAGCCGGAGCTTATTATGCTCAACCTCCAGCCACTGCCTCTGCCAGATGTCAAAAACAAATCTTTTCCCCGCCGAGGCAAGGTCAGACTTTGGGACCGGATCAAAGTCAACTCTGACCTTGGTGCAGGCTAACTTGGCAGCTTCATCAGCTGCCTCGTTCCCCCTGATTCCCACATGACCAGGTACCCAGCAGAATACGACCTCCTTTCCAGAAGATTGGAGCAATCGGAGGGTGTCCTGTATGCTTTGGACAAGACTATCTGCTGGGTACATGCTTCCTATAGCCTGGATGCAACTGAGGGAATCACAGCATATGATGTACTTCGTGCCGCGACTTACTTTCATATGCTGGAGCGACTTTAACAAAGCGTAACACTCAGCAGTGTATACGCTGCAACAGCTATTCAGTTTGTAATTATAAGTCGCTCGAGGGAACACAACTGAGCAGCCAACTCCGTTAGCCTGCTTAGACCCATCCGTGTATACCGGGGTAAAATCGCGAAACTGATTTAAAACATCGCTAAAATTTCGGATAAAAACACTGTCGGCGGTACACAGCTTGTTGTACCGCGTCAGATCTAAAACTGTTCTGGGCCTCTTTAAAAGCCAGGGAGGAGTTTTACTCCAACCCTGGTGATAAAAAGAGGGCATCTGAAAGCCATATTCCTCTAATATAGCCTTTGTACGGTAGCTGAATGGTTTAGTTGCTCTTTGGCGGTTGCTATAAAGCCGTTCTAAGTTGGGATGAATAACTACGTCGTACACGGGACTGCCAGGAGTTGTGGCAATATGTAAATAGTGTCGCACCATGAGGAGACGCCGCGGGGATGGAAAGCGACGGCTCGCCAGACTCAGCACAAATGCTGGGTATCGGACTAGTGCGGTATGCACCTGTGGCGAGACGAATTCCTGCATGGTGGACACTATCAAGTATACGTAGATAACTGTCCCGTGCCGAACCGTATACAATGCAACCATACTCCAACCGCGACCGTACAAAGGCTCTATAAAACTGTAGCAGGCAGGAGCGGTCAGCGCCCCACGACCTGCCACACAGACACTTTAGAACATTAAGGGCTTTCATGGCTCTGACTTTGACATCTTTAAGATGTGGCAGCCATGTAAGTCTACTGTCGAAAATGAGGCCCAGAAATCGAACGGTTTCACTAAAACCTAAAACGGTGTTCCTCAAGGTGAGATGGGTACTGCTAAAAGACTTCTACTGCGGCTAAAAAGTACACACCGAGTTTTCTCGGCAGAGAAACGAAAGCCGGTGTGTACTGACCATTCATCCAGCCTGTTCAGCGTGAGCTGCAGCTGCCGCTCCGCGCTTATCAGGCTAGCTGATGCAATAAAGATTAAAAAGTCGTCAACGTATAAGGAGTACCGGATGGGCCTCCTTATAACAGTTGAGATGCTATTTATGGCAATAGCAAAAAGGGTCACACTTAAAACTGAACCTTGAGGAACACCGTTTTCCTGAATAAAAAGGTCGGACACTTCTCTACCGACTCGGTACCGGAAGCAACGTCGAGATAAAAATGATTTTAAAAAACGGGGTAGATTTCCCCTAAATCCCCATTCATGTAACTGTTTTAAAATAACGTGCCGCCAGGTAGTGTCGTAAGCCTTTTCTATGTCGAAAAATATACCCACAAGGTGTTGGCTGCGGATGAAGGCGTCTTGAATGGCCGCTTCCAGTAGGATCAGGTTATCCGTGGTGGAACGGAACTTCCTGAATCCACACTGAAAACGGCTCAACAGTTTACGGGACTCAAGACACCAGACGAGGCGGCGGTTCACCATCCGCTCTAGTGTCTTCCCGACGCAGCTCGTTAGGGCAATGCTACGGTAGCTACCTGGCAACAACTTGTCTTTACCTGGTTTTAAAATTGGGATCATCGTTGCTTCCTTCCACGAGTCGGGGAAGTGTCCTCCGGTCCAAATTTCATTAAAAATACCCAGCAGGTACTCTTTAGCATCTTTGTTAAGATGCCTCAGCATCTGGTACTGGATCAGGTC
This sequence comes from Vandiemenella viatica, assembly GCA_031002005.1. Classification (NCBI taxonomy): domain Eukaryota; kingdom Metazoa; phylum Arthropoda; class Insecta; order Orthoptera; family Morabidae; genus Vandiemenella; species Vandiemenella viatica. The sequence continues at coordinate 10,134 of JARYHS010005773.1, forward strand.
AGGCCCTGGCGCAGTGTCTTTGGCGTTGTTAAGAGCCGACTCCAGCTCCCAAACTGAAAATGGGGTATTGTAGTCCCGTAATTCCGACGAGTCGAAGTTAAAGACTTGCCTTTCGGCAGATGTTCTTCGTTGCTGGACCTGTTGGTCCAATCCGGCAGACGAAGTGATGGCAGCGAAATACTCTGCCATCAGCTGCGCGATGCTTCGCTCGTCGGTGACTACACGCCCCTGATCCAGTAATCCAGATACTGGCGATCGAGAGTACCTACCGGATATACGGCGGATTGACTCCCATACTTTTGTTGGTGGTGTGGAACGGTTAATGGTGCTCACGAAGTTCTGCCATGATCTCTTTTTGCTCTCCTTAATCACACGGCGCGCCTTAGCTCTAGCAATCCGGAACGCTGCGAGGTTGTCAGGTGTTGGGTGCAACCTAAACCGGCGCATGGCCCGTCTCCGGCCCTGAATAGCAGAACGACATTCATCGCTCCACCAAGGGACAGGCGTTCTGCGCTGCGCCCCGGAACTGCTAGGCATGGATATATCGGCCGCCCGATGAACTACTTCTGTGAAGTGTTTCACCTTGTCATCGGTGGTCTGGCGATGTTGGAGTATGACTGACCGGCTATAAAGTTGCCAGTCAGCTCTGCCGATATTCCATTTCCGTGTGTTCCTTGTTTCGCTCCGTTCGGACTCTATATGTAACCAAATTGGGAAGTGGTCGCTTCCATGGAGGTCACGATCCACCTCCCAATGCACGGAGTCGGCAATCGATGGAGAGCAAAGAGAGAGATCAATGGCAGAGGACGAACCGGAAGCAGTAGTGAAGTGTGTCATCTGACCGGTATTTAGGATGCACAGATCCTCCTGCTCCAATAATCTACAAATCTCTCGGCCTCTGGGGCAATTGGTGGTCGAACCCCACAACGCGTTGTGTGCATTAAAGTCTCCCAATAGGAGAAAAGGCCGAGAGAGTTGCCGCATGATGTCAGCCAGTTGACCGCAATCAACTGGTGATCCCGGCGGTAGATATATGGAGCATACAGTGAGTTGCACCGGTCCATACAGTTTCACTGCTACTGCTTGTAACGGAGAGGTGAGAGCTACAGGTTCTGAGTGGACAGTGTTCCGTACAAACACCGCCACTCCCCCCTTCGCTCGATCACCCTCGGTGTCGTCCTTTCGGTATGCGTCAAAACCTCTTAGCACAGGTTGATGTGTTGGTCTGAAGTGTGTCTCTTGAAGGCAGAGACACAATGGATCAGACCGTGCTAAGAGTTGTAACTCCTCTTTGTGAGCCACAAAACCATTAATGTTCCATTGGAGTATGGGAGCCATCCTAACCGATTTAATTTCACCCGCCCCGGTTCGGGTGGGTTTTCAGTCTCCATCTGCTGAGGAACGGGACCAGTCTCGTCCACCAGCATTAAAGATTCCTCCGGCTCCGAAGAGTCAGACGTCTCCGACTCAGGTTCCTCATCCACTACTTCCTTCACCTTCTTTTTCCTCGACCTATTTTCCTTCTTCTCCCTGCCAGTAGGTAGTCTGGGAGGGGACGAAGAGGGAGATTTGATAAACTGAGTCAGGTCCGTCCGCCTAAACTTCGGGCCCCGGATCTTCTGATTACCTCCATTTATAGATGTAGCAGATGGTAATGCTACAACTGTCAAAGTGCGCGGTGGAATTGGAGGTGGCGCTACTTTGACAGCTACTGCTGCTGGTGGTGGTGGACTATTAGTGACTGCTGCTGGAGTAGTCGAGGGTCGCAGACGTACTACTACCGACGTCCGCGGTCTTCGATGTTACGACCTTTGCGGGATTGGCACCGCATTTGCATTCACATGAGCACTTTGTGCTGGTGCTCATGTCCGCAACGGACGTCTGGGTAGCAGTACTTTGTTTCCTGACGGGAGTTGAAGCCATCTTAGCGAAGCTAGTTCCAAAAATTGGAGCGGCGAGCGACTTGGCCTTCTTCCTTGCTTCTGCATAAGGGATCCGCTCTTTTGTCTTCAACTCCTGTATCTTGCGCTCTTCAAGATACACTTGACACTCCCTACTCCAGGCCGGGTGCGATCCGGAGCAGTTGACGCACACCTGTGGTAGCGTGCAACTTACTCCAGGCTCATGTGCCCCCTTGCCGCACTTACCGCACGTGGGATTGCCCTTACATGACGCCGTCGTATGTCCGAACCGCTGACACTGAAACAGCGCATCGGGTCCGGAACATACGGACGGACGTTCAGGTTGATGTAGCCTGCTTTTATGTTCTTGGGTAGTACTGGAGTGTCAAACGTCAGGACGAAGGTGGCAGTCTTTTCAATACTGCCACTAACCCTTCGTGTGATCTGACGTACCTCGACAACTTGCTGTTCCTTCCACTCCTTAACGAGTTCCTCGGTCCCTATGTCTATCAGGTCACGGCAGGTGACAACGCCTTTGGAACTATTCAGGGATTTGTGGAGTTCGCAATTGACTGCGAACTCCCCGAGCTTCTCACAGTTAAGGAGTTGGGTAGCTTGCCTACTGGTTGTAGTTTCCAGCAGCAGCGTCCCGTTCCTCAGCTTTTTCACCGAATTTAGGGTCCCTACTAGACCCTCTAGCCCCTTTGAGATATAAAACGGTGAGACTTTTTCAAAGGTTCCTTCCACCCTCTGCATCACTATAAAAGCGTTCGCAAGCGAACAAACTTTTCTGTCACTATTACCATCAGAAGCGGGGGGGCTATCGACCCTTACCCGCTTCTTAGAACTGGGTGTATTGGGTTTAGCCTGCGGCACACCCGTACCGCAGGGTTTTGTAGTTTTTGTGTGTGACTTCGATTTTGGTCCCACGAGCAAAAACATTTTATACAGGAATGCTGATACAACAGGGGTGCGCAGGTGCCCCTGAGGTTGTACGTTAGCGAGTGATCTGCCTCTCACCCATGCACCTCCTCGGCACGTATCCGACCTTGAGGTTAAGGGGTTTTTTATAGAGGTTTGTTCCGTCCTCGCGATCCGGGCGATGAAGCCAAGATCCCCGTTCTCCTAGGCACACAACGTTCCACCGCCACGCCCTACGGTGGTCGTTGAAGCATGGTAGGAGTTTACGGTGTGGGAAACTTGCGGCGCTCACAAGTTTCCAGCTCGGGCACCGCGGGTTCGCCAAACCCGTACCTGGCACTTGCGTACCAGGCCCCTGCGGGGATATGCTGGCAATAGGGCTGGTGCGATACGCACCCGTGGCGAGCCGAATTCCAGCATGGTGGACACTATCCAATATACGGAGGTAGCTGTCCCGTGCCGAACCATACACGATACAACCGTATTCCAGACGCGACCGTACAAAGGCTCTATAAAACTGTAGCAGGCAGGAGCGATCAGCACCTCACGACCTACCACACAGACATTTTAAAAGATTAAGAGCTTTTAAGGCCCTGGCTCTCACATCTTTCAGATGCGGTAGCCAGTTGAGCCCTAGTGTCTAAAATGAGGCCCAGAAATCTAACAGTATCAGTAAAACTTAAAACAGTGTTCCTCAAGGTAAGGTGAGGTTCTGGTAAAAGGCTTCTGCAGCGGGTAAAAAGTACACACCGGGTTTTCTCAGCAGAGAAACGAAAACCGGTGTGCACTGACCATTCGTCCAGCCTGTTCAGCGTGAGTTGCAGCTGCCGCTCAGCGCTTCTCAGGCTGGACGACGCAATAAAAATTAAAAAATCGTCCACATATAAGGAGTACTGTACCGGACTCCGTATAATGGCTCCAATGCTATTTATTGCAATAGCGAAGAGTGTTACGCTTAAAACTGATCGTTGAGGAACACCATTTTCCTGAGGAAAAAGATCAGACACTTCTCTACCGACTCGGTACCGGAAGCAACGTCCCCATAAAAATGATTTTAAAAAACGTGGAAGATTTCCTCTGAAACCCCAAGTCGTATAACTGTTTTAAAATAACATGTCGCCAGGTAGTATCGTATGCCTTTTCGATGTCAAAAAAGACACCTACAAGGTGTTGGCTGCGGATGAACGCATCCTGGATTGCCGCCTCCCGGAGGATCAGGTTGTCCAAGGTGGAACGCGACTTCCTGAATCCACAGTGAAAGCGGCTGAGCAAATTACGGGATTCAAGACACCAGATGAGGCGGCGGTTAACCATCCTCTCCAGTGTCTTCCCAACGCAGCTAGTCAAGGCTATACTACGATAACTACCTGGCAACGATTTGTCTTTCCCAGGTTTTAAAATGGGGATTAATGTTGCTTCTTTCCACGAGTCGGGGAAGTGTCCTCCGGTCCATATATCGTTAAAAATATCCAGAAGGTACCTCTTTAGCATCTTTACTAAGATGCCTCAGCATCTGGTACTGGATCGAGTCAGGCCCTGGAGCAGTGTCATTGGCGCTGTTTAGCGCTGCCTCCAGTTCCCAAAATGTAAATGGGCAGTTGTAGGCCTCTGTATTCGACGAATCGAAGCACAGCGGGCGCCTCTCGGCAGCGACTCTTCGTCGCTGAAAACGAGGGTCAAAGTTAGCGGACGAAGTGATGGCGGCGAAGTTTCTCCGCCATCAGCTGCACTATGCTTCGTTCGTCGGTAATTATACATCCTCGATCCAGCAACCCAGATACTGGTGGGCGGGAGTACCTTCCAGATATACGGCGGATGGACTCCCATACTTTCGACGAAGGTGTGGAACGATTTATGGTGCTCACAAAGGTCTGCCATGACCTTTTCTTGCTCTCCTTAATAACACGACGCACCTTAGCTCTGGCTATACGGAACGCTGCTAGGTTGTCAGATGTTGGGCACAACCTAAAACGACGCAGCGCACCGTCTGCAACCCTGGATGGCGGAACGACAATCGTCGCTCCACCAGGGGACAGGGCGTCCTTCGCAGCGTTCCGGAGCTTTTCGGCATGGAGACGTCAGCTGCACGGTGAATCACTTCTGTGAAGTGATTCACCTTCTCCTGTATACTACCACAGGGTTGCAGTAGTACAGAACGGCAGAAGAGCTGCCAATCTGCACCACTGACGTTCCATTTACGCCGGTTATTACCTCCTCCACGCTCGCACTCAACGTGCATCCAAACAGGGAAGTGGTCACTTCCATGTAGGTCGCGATCCAGCCTCCCAATGCACGGAGTCCGCGATGGAGGGGGAGCATAACGAAAGGTCAATGGCAGAAGACGTACCGGTAGCAGTGGTGAAATGAGTCACTTTGCCCTGTATTCAGGATACAAATTTCCTCCTGCTCTATCAATCTACCAACCACTCGGCCCCTGGGGCAATCGGTAGTGGAACCCCACAATGCACTGTGCGCGTTGAAATCTCCCAATAGGAGAAAGGGCCGAGTGAGTTGTCGTATAATGCCAACCAGGTCGTCGTAGTCGACGGACAAACTGGGTGGCAGATAGAGAGAGCATACGGTCAGTTGGATTGGACCGTGTATTTTCACCGCTACTGCTCGTAATGTGGAGGTGAGAGCAACGGGTTCGGAGTGGACTGTGTTTCGGACCGACACAGCCACTCCTCCCTTAGCTCGATCACCCTCGGTATCGTCCTTTCTATAAATGTCGTACCCTCTTAGCACAGGTTGGTGTTGTGGTCTAAAATGTGTCTCTTGAAGACAGAGACACAATGGATTAGACCGTGCTAAGAGTTGGACTTCCTCTTTGTGAGCCTGAAAACCGTTAACGTTCCACTGAAGTATGGGAGCCATCCTACCTATTTAAAACCACCCGCCCCGGGTCGGGTGGGTCCTGCGCATGTAATTGTTGAGGAACGGAACTATCTTCGTCCACCAGCATTATGTCGTCTTCTGGGTCGGAAGACGACTGTTATTCTAAGGCCTCGGAGTCGTGCGGATTTTTCTTCCGCCGAGGCCTATTCCCCTTCTTCTCCCTGCCAGTTGGGGATCTGGGAGGAGAAGTAGAAGGGGACTTTAAGAACAAGGTGGGGTCCGTTTGTTTGAATTTTGGACCCCGAACTTTCTGCACTGTTTGCCATCAGCCACTAGCCGATGGCGTTGCAGTTACTGTGTCTGCTGTTGTTGTTTCCACTACTGTAGCCGAAGGAATAGTGGCTGTAGCTACTGTAGCGGATGGCTGTGCTGTAGCTGGTGGACCTGATTTCTTAGTGGCCGAGGTTACCGGCGTGTTACTACCGACGTCCGCGGTCCTAGGTGTTAAGACCTTGATGGGTGTGGCATTGACATGAGCACATTGGACTTGTGCCCATGTCCGCAACGGACGTCTGCGTAGCAACATTTTGTTTCCTGACAGGAGCTGACAACGTCTTCGCGAAGCTGGTTGCGAAGACGGGTGGTGCTAAAGCCTTTTAGCGCTTCTTCGCATCCCCGTAAGATATCCGCTCTTTCGTATTCAGCTCCTGTATCTTTTTTTCTTCCAGATACACCCGACACTCCCTGCTCCAGGTTGGATGTGACCCAGAGCAGTTTACACACACCTGCGGGAGGGTGCAAGTGGCACCTGGCTCATGCGCCGCTTTACCGCATTTCCCACAGGTGGGGTTGCCTTTGCAGTTCGCCGTCGTATGCCCGAACCTCTGGCACTTGAAGCAGCGCATGGGGTCCGGTACATACGGGCGAACGTTTAGATGTAAATACCCAGCTTTTATGTCTTTTGGAAACGTTGGAGTGTCGAATGTCAGGACGAAGGTGGCAGTCTTCTCCAGACTGATGTTAACCCTTCGCATGATCTGTCGAACCTCGACCACATTCTCTGATCTCCACTCCTTAAGGAGTTCCTCGGACTCTAAATCCATCAAATCGCGGCAGGTGATCTCGCCTTTGCTGCTATTCAGAGTTTTATGGAGTTCGCACTTTACTGCGAACTCCCCGAGCTTCTCACACTTAAGGAGTGAGACAGCCTGCTTATAGGAAGATGTTTCTAAAAGCAGGGTCCCGTTCCTCAGCTTTTTCACACTTTTTAATGTCCCGACTATTCCTTCTAGTCCTTTTTGAATATAGAAAGGAGAGACCTTCTCAAAGGATCCCTCCTTTCTTGCCATTATAATAAAGGCATCATCAATAAAATGACCCTTCCTGTTACTGTTTTCCGATTCAGGTGGGCTTTCAACCCTCACCCACTTGTTTGAACTGGGTGTGTTTATATTAACCTGCGACACACCCGGGCCGCAGGGGTTTTTGGTTTTCTTGTGAGGCTTCATTTTGGTCCCATGAGTTAAACCAGTTTAAAAAGAAGCGCTAATACAACAGGGGTGCGCAGGTGCCCCTGAGGTTGTACGTTAGCGAGTGATCCGCCTCTCACCTATGCACCTCCTCGGCACGTATCCGACCTTGAGGTTGAGGGGTTTTTTTACAGAGGTTTGTACCGTCCTTGCGATCCGGGCGATGAAGCCAAGATCCCCATTCTCCTAGGCACACAACGTTCCACCGCCACGCCCTACGGTGGTCGTTGAAGCATGGTAGGAGTTTACGGTGTGGGAAACTTGCGGCGCTCACAAGTTTCCAGCTCGGGCACCGCGGGTTCGCCAAACCCGTACCTGGCACTTGCGTACCAGGCCCCTGCGGGGTTGACACACTTATTCCCGGATGCGAGGACGGCTGAAAACCAGCTTATATGGCTGCATAAACCGCTGCCCCAGGTTGGAAATACCAGAACTCCCCTTGAGAGTGGGCCATCGCACCAGGATGTTGCGACCATGCGTGCCCTGAAAGGCCAGGCATTTACAACATGGAACAGCATTATTTTGGCAGCTGTAAGAACTGGGCTAAGACAAGACGCTGCGGAGCGAAGGGCACGGGTGCCGAGAGAGGTGTTGAGAACATCTAAAGAATGTGCGGTCCGCGGCATCGATGTTACTCCAAAGCAGAGATGCCTTTTGGATCGAGGTGCTTTGGTATACGAGGTGTGTTCAGAAAATAATGGGAATTTTTAAATTTCGTGGGTTTGGAGAGTCCAATTGTCAAAAAAAAAAAAAAAAAAAATATTATGTTGGTATAGGTAAACCGACCAGTGAATGAACAGACCCCAGTGAATGAACAGTCAGGAAAAATTGTTTAAAAATAAGAAAATTTCTTTATCTATAGCCTTTAGTATGGTACTACTGTCTTCCTACTTCATTTTGGAACCTAAGTTGCACTTGATTGGATGTTTGTGTCACATCACCTTCTGATAGAAAAAATTCTATTTGTTGCTGTTGATGCAGAGTGTGGTTCCGGTGCTAAAATAGTAAGGTAAGCGTATTACATCTCTTAATTTATTATGAATTTCATTTTGTTTGGTGTTGATGTAGTACATCTAACATGTGTTAACATAATCTAGAAAGATCAAGGTATATTTTTAATAGTTTTAATTTTTGCAGCATCACATTGTTTAGAGTTTAGGAGGGGTGTTCACTTACTGGATCTCAAATACACCTAAATCCAGTAAATGAACAAGTGTTCCTTCACTGGGATTTTTCCATGAAGTCAAATTCTTAAAAGTGAGCTAGTTTTTTCTTATAAGTAAACCCTGCTGATCATGTAGAATTTACTGAATTAACAAAATGTTGCCTGTAACCAGTAAGTGAACAGCATTAAAGATCAGTGTTCCTTCACTGGTAACAAACCTACCAGTGAATGAACACACATTTCTTTCTTTTTTTATTTGAAAGATTTTCTTGCTTTCTCAAGCATATATATAGAGTATACAAATAATTGTGTAAATTAAATACAACTTGTATGCATGTAGTGTAAGGTAAGACTATCACTCTATTTCAACAATGTGCTGTTGACAATTAAATGAAGATTATTATTGTTATTAAAAAGTTAAGATTTCTCTTTTTTCTTTTAAGATGGATAACGAAGAAAATGGAAATAATGGACACACATTATGTCTGCAAGAGGATAGCAAGAGAAAGTCTGAAAGATTTAAGTATTCAGAGGAAGATTTGAGTAATGCATTGGAATCAGTGAGATCTAAAAAACTGAGTCTGAATAAAGCTGCTGTGCATTACAACATACCAAAATCAACTCTTTCTAATAAGCTAAATGGAGAAACTATTGAAAACAGAAGGATGGGTCCACCACCAGTACTAACTGGACCAGAAGAACAATACCTGGAAGACTGGATTATTTGGAAAGCAAAAATAGGGTTTCCCATGCACAAAGATGATGTTAAAGATGCTGTTTGCGATGTTATGAAAGAAACTGGAAGAAAAAACCCTTTTACTGATGACCGCCCAGGAGAGAAGTGGGTTTCTTTATTTTTAAATAGACACCCTAATATAACTCAAAGGAACACGGAGACCATAAACAAAGGCAAAGCCTGCCTGACAGAAGACAGAATAAGGGAATGGTTCAAGGACTTCAGAGAGTATCTGAAGGAAGAAAATTGTGAAGATATCTTGTTGGATGGTGACAGAATTTTCAATGCAGATGAAACGGGGGTTGAATGTTGCCCAAAAACGGGGAGAGTGATGGGACCTAAAAATTATAAGGATTTATACAGCATTGCTCCTGGAAAAGAAAAGGAGAGTATAACAGTGTTAGCCAATTTTTCTGCCAGTGGAAAGAAGGCGCCACCAATGATTGTTTTCCCCAACAAGAGGATTCCCAGAGATGTTGCTGAATCTGTCCCGCCAAATTATTTCATTGGTCGAATTGATTCTGGTTGGATGGTGGCAGCAACATTTTATGAATATGTCGCTAACTGTTTCTACCCTTGGTTGATTGAAAATTGTATTAAGTTTCCTGTTTTGTTGTCGCATATAAATTTGGAGTTGAGCAAAATTTGCTCCGAGAAAAAAATCATCGTGTATGGCTTGTTGCCAAATGCCACAAATATTTTACAGCCATGTGATGTTGATGTTTTCAGACCTTTAAAAGCTGCTTGGAAAGTTTCAGTTCTAAAGTGGAAACATAAGCATGGTAATTCTAAAACTTTAAGCAAAGTCAACTTTACTCCAGTTTTTCAGGAAGCTTTTGAGAAATCAATTGATGCTGTGAAAATTCAGAATGCATTTAAGAAAAGTGGCATTTTTCCATTTGATGTTGAGAACGTTGATTTTAACAAGTGCATGGAAAATAGGCATAAAGAATTAAGGAATATAGGCCTAACACTAAACTCTTTTGAAGAGTAAGCTAAAATATTTTTTTTGAACACACTTGAATCCGAAATTCCCAAAGAGATTCTACAGACTTTCAAGACAGCATTAAAAGACGAACTTATAGCTGTCCAAGAACCAGTTTTATTTTCAATTTGGAAGAAATATAGAGAGGCACACAGGAATACAACAAATGAAATGGAAGTAAATGACACTGGAAACAACCATGCTGCTAGTGGCAATGTTTTTGAAATTGATCTTGATGCAGACGACAGGGATGACTACTTGACTTCATCTATTCAATCAGATTCTAAAGATCGAACTACAAACTTGCTTCATGATAATGAACTCCAGCCTGACACTGATCCTGTTTTATTATCAACACTTTTTACTGTCAACAGTCCCACATCAATTTCTTCAACAAGCTCTGGACTACTTCAACAAATTTCCTCAACTTCAACAGTCCCAGTAACATCCAACATTTCTCAAAATGCTCGCAGTCCAGAGGATATTTGGAAAGAACACCTTTCTTGGCCTGAAATTACTGGAGAACAAGAAAGACATCCAAGGAAAATGGTCAAAAGAAAAATACCGTTCGCAATGACTTCCAAAAAATGGCAAGAAATTCACGAAGCTGAAAGAGTTGAAAGAGAAATCAAAGAAAACTTAAAGAAACAAAGAAAAGTAGGAAGGGAAGCCAAGAAAAAGAAAAGCGACAATTTTAAGAAAAACAAAGCAATCATTAGAAAGCGGGGAAGAAAACTAGAAGAAGAGACATCGACAGAAGATGGAGATGATATCTCATTGCATGACTCTGATGACAGTAATCTAGAGGATCTCATAACAGAAAACTCAGACTCAGAAAATGAAGCTAGTTCCTTAAATTTAGAGAACATAGAAGTAAATAAGACCTATGTGATTGTTGAATACGAAAAACAGTTTTTTCCTGGTATTGTAACACGAAGGAAAGGCAAAAAATTTGAAGTAAATGCCTTAAGTATGTGTGATATTCAAAAGCTACACTGGAAATGGCCTGTACCTGAAGATAGAATTTAGTATCTTCAAGAAGATATCAAAGAAGTAATTCAACCCCCAAAGCTTGTATCTGCCACATCTTCCCGATCCTCAGGAGTTTACTCTATACCAGAAATCGAAAAGTTTAGATGTGATATGTAAACTGTAAAGAAAAAAATGATCTTAATGTAACAAGTTAACCAAAACTTACATTGTGTTACTGAACATATAGGCCTAATCATTAAAAAATTGTATGTTCTGTTTTTTCCAGTTTCTTTTTAATATTGTTCATTAACTGGAAAAATTGTGTTCATTTATTGGTAGTAACTGTTCATTCACTTGGTGTTTTGTAGATATTTCAAATTCATATTAAAAAATGTTAAATTTTTTAAGAATTAATATGTTTTATATTTTTTCCTGAATTGTTCACATGTAAATGGTTACAACCAAATACAGTATATTGAATATTGTCAATTAACAAAGGTTTGTCAATTTTTTAAACAGTTTCAAACTCTTAACTGTTCATTCATTGGTCGGTTTACCCTACATGCCCTGGAAATATGATAAAATTTTCAGCTGTATTCATTGCTTACTTTGTCTGTGGCAACCGCTAAGGTTAGACGTGTTTTTATGAGCTCGGCGATTTTCGTTTGTTAAAAGAAATGGATCAAAGAATTTGTATCAAATTTTGCGTAAAAAATGAAATGAAGTGTAACAAAGTGTGTGATATGTTAACAAAGGCCTATGGTGAGTCTGTTATGAGTAAAACAAGCGTTTACGAGTGGTATAAGCGTTTCCAAGATGGCCGTGAAGACGTTGAAGATGACGAATGCCCTGGACGCCCCAGCACATCAACAACAGATGAAACGTGGAAAAGGTGAAAGCAATGGTTATGAATGATCGCCCGAATCACAATCAGAGAAGTTGCTGATGATGTTGGCATATCGATTGGCTCATGCCATGAAATTTTTTCAAATGTTTTGGGTACGAAACGCGTGGCAGCAAAATTTGTTCCAAAATTGTTGAATTTTGAGCCAAAACAGCGGCAAATGGAAGTTGCTCAGGAGTCACTAAATGAAGTCAACGACGATACAGAATTACTGAAACGTGTTATAACAGGTGACGAAACATGGGTTTACAGATATGACGTCGAAACTAAGGCTCAATCGTCTCAGTGGAAGCATCCTGGCTCGCCAAGACCGAAAAAGACTCGACAAGTGCGGTCGAACATGAAGATTATGCTTACGGTGTTCTTCGATTTTAATGGCATAGTGCATAGTGAATTCTTGCCACAAGGTCAAACGGTAAATAAGGAGTACTACCTACAAGTTCAACGCCGTTTGCGTGAAGCAATCCGAAAAAAACGTCCGGATTTGTGGAAAAACAAGTCATGGCTTTTGCACCACGATATGCACCAGCTCACACTTCGTTGCTTGTTCGTGAATTCTTGGCCAAAAACAATACTGTAACGATGCCCCAGCCTCCATATTCGCCAGACATGGCTCCGTGTGACTTTTTCCTATTTACAAAAATAAAGACAACCTTAAAGGGCCGTCGTTTTACAAGCATAGATGACATTAAAAGCGCATCGCTGAAAGAGCTAAAGGCTATCCCAAAAATCGAGTTTGAGAAGTGTTTCGACGATTGGAAGAAGCGCTGGCAGAAGTGTGTAAGGACCAAGGCCGATACCGGGGTAGAGTATCGCCTAAGTGCCTTAACTTACACTCTTGAAGGTGACTCACAGTTCTCAGTAAAATTTGCTAAATCATATTGAATTGACCATGTAGCCTTGATAGTTCAACTCGAATGCTTCGGGTCGCCACAATATTTGTTGACCCACAAATATTGAAAAGGGTTACTAATTAGTTACGTAATGACAACAGTTCAATTCTCAAAAACTCTTCCAATTTATTTAAAAATAAAACCAAAAGTTCAAAATAGCATTCCAGAAGTTGATTTGGCTAATCGAACATACGTTCCCAAAAGTTTACAGATTGTGGAGAGAAGTTAAGACCGACCGAAACCCCTGATGAAAATTACCAGTTCATGTTACTGAATATGCGCCACACCCAGAAGTCCCAAAATGGCCGACTCGGTAGTGCCAACTCTGACTCTCAGCTACCAACTGCACCGGCGCCCACACACACTTATAACAACATGATAGCACAGCTCCTGAACTAGAAAAGATGGCATCTTCACATCGCATCATGTTATATAGCCTCTCTGACGTCATAGCCAAAACACAGCTTTCCGCTAACACTTTGAAAATTTAGGTCTGAAATATCTCGGTAACAAACTTTAAGGCTGTCAGTACTTGGACTTTTCCAGTAGAGAAATAATGGATATACAGTGAGTAACTTTAAGCATCTAGTTTTAAAAATCTGAGCGTAAGAGCGAACTATTTTCTACCCCGGGGAATTACTATTGTTCTCGACGTTTCTAAATTTCGTCATTTCAATTAAACCACAATTTACACAAATAATATTATTATCAGAGCGTTCTACCAAAATTTCTGAGTTTTTTAGTGTAACTTTTATTAAGATTGATGCGCTAATAGTGTAACAGGGTGGCCACAAGGTAAAGATTTAAAAATTCCCTGATATTTCCAGGTTTTCCAGAAAAATTTGCCATATTTTTCCCTGATTTAGAAAGTTTATTTGCATGATTAAGATATTTAAAGATTTAATTAGATTTTGATTGTAAATAATTAAATCTGGTACAAAACTCAAAAAATTAGAAAAAGAAACATGTTTAAGAACGTTTATTTGAAAATTTTATAACTAATTTAGTAATCTTATGAAGCATAATTTAAAATGAATAGCACAAAAATAAGATAATGACTAATATGAACTAGAACAAATTAGTAATCTTTCAATATTTGGTAGATAAAATAATTGATTTTTAAATTGCTCATCAGTAACTTGACTCAAAAGCTTAGCTTTTTTTATGCCTTTTTTCATATGCTACACTTTTCTTTTCAAATCTTCTGGTTCAGTTATTGTAGCTTCTTATGTTCCATCTTCAATTTCTTCTGTTGCCGAGTTAAAAATTTTGAGTAAGTTTCCGCAAGTCTACGCAAGATAACATGAACACGAGTATGTATAAACCATGCAATCGTGTAGGCTCACCTTGCGTGGTTGCTTGAGTGTGCCGCTCGCCTTGGCAGCGGTTTATTTCGTGCAAGTCAAAGGCATGAGCACAGTGTTTATACTGTCGCATCGATTCTGCATTTGAAAGAGCTCTGAATGATGCAAAACTTTATAAATCCTACCTATTTAGACATCTGATTTGTATTTACATGATCTTATATATTATTTTGTTCCTGCTTTAATTTGCCTTATATCATTAATACAAAAGTTATAAAGGCGTATAATTATCGCTATTCACATTTTTGCTGGCATTGGTATCTTGAATCTAGGCTTTTGTTTTGATATTAAAGGTTCAATTTTTCTCAAAAGAAGTTCAAAACCAGCTTGTGACATTCTACAGGACTTCGAAGACTATCCAAAAATTCATTTTTTTTAGAACATCTGTTTCACACTTAGCTTGAAATTGTAAAACCGTTTAGTGAAACATAAAAACACCTTTATAAACTTACTACTCTACGATTGCTGTTTTATTCAGCAAAAAATATAACTTCTGAGTTTACATGTAGTACTATAATTCTTATTTAGATGTCATCTACCTTTTTTTTAAAATATAATTTCGAATGCCGAGTTCCAGAAAGAGTTCATGTCAGCGCTCGTGTACGAACATCTCGCAGTTGTATCTCGACGAGATGCAAGTTGCTAGTATAAATGCGGCATTTGTTGGCTATTTTATGACAAAAATATATAAGCTGAATTATTTAATGCAAAAGTTCAATATTAAAATAAATTATGAAAAAATTTCCAAATTTTGGGCTGTTACAATTAAAATTCCCTGATAATTTTTGAAATTACTTGGATTCCCTGATATTTCAAGGTTGCTTTAAATTCCCTGATAATTCCAGATTTTCCAGGTTTTCCAGGTCTGTGGCCACCCTGTGTAATTACAGCGTGTACAAGATTTACCAAAAATGCTATGTGTGATTTAATTTAATAACTTTATTACTATTACTTTTATTGGAAATATAAAATTACCAAAAGATTCTCTGTGTTGAATTACGTATTCTGAAAGTTGTTTTATCTCTGTATCTAACTTTGATCAGCTGCAATAAATTCCTAAACTGACCACATGCTTACATTGAAAAATAAATTTTAAAATCTCTATAGAATCGGTTCTATTGCGTGGAATTACTTGAACTTAATATATGTGATAGTAGATTTTTAGGTCTTCCCGGAAATCTACTTTTTATTTCGAAAACTGTCTAGGATTTTGTGATAAAAATTGTTAAAAGTGAAGTGCATCTAACGAAGTATTAAAAAATTGATTTAAGTTATTTACACGTCCAGAAACTACGGAATTTTAGTGAATTCATAGTTTAATTGCGTTATTACTTCTTTACAACTACTTTATTCTGTTCGAAAGGGTGTAAAAACAGTGAAATACCAAATATTAGAAATTGATTGTGTGGTGAACTGAATTATAATGGATTATCATTTTTCAGGTTAGTAAAAGGTTTTAATATTATAATAGAAAGTTAATTTAGTTGGTTTGTTAAATGTTGAGCTACTTTATCGCTCTTAAATTGGTCTAGAAATGACGAAATACTCCCAAAGTAGAAGCTCATAATTTCAAAACTGAATTATTAATGATTATTTAATTTTCGGTTGATTTAAAGTTTGTTTACTATTATACAAAGTTTATATACGGCTTTTATTAAATACTGACAGTCTTTACTGTGTTTAAATTGGTTTAAAAATGTTGAAATTAGCCTATATCAAAATTTATTGTTTGAAACTGAATTTGAGTGATTTAACCTATTTCCTCCCAAGCTAATGTTTTCTTACTGTTATAGAAAGT
>JARYHS010005774.1:0-26118 GCA_031002005.1 Vandiemenella viatica
GCATTATTATAATTGATAAGCCAATGAAGTTTGGCATGAGTGAGAACAATTTATGCTGTGAATAAGACACAACTACTTGGGAACTCACTCAATGCACACATTGCAGCTTAGTTGTATTGTTTTTACACTACAGGCTGCACAATCGAGTTTTACCAACACAGTGTTGTTGGATTCTTGGTCATTTTAATGTTCACAACTGTGGATCTACCATTCGGTGCTACCCGACCTTCCCATACAGATTATACTGATGTTGGCATTTGTTTTAATCTCAGGACTTTTCCATCATGCAGCATCACACAGTGGTACTGCTTTTGCACCATGGGCTCAGATAGATTATAAGGCAGCAAAGAAGCTAAATCTCTTGCTTCCCTTGCTGGATGCCCTACCACTACGAGTCAAGTTCTTGTTGATTGCCTCAGGAAAGTTGATGATTATGAGATTACAAAACTATCTCTGTTATTTTTGGTAAGATCTATAGTTACATTTTCCAGATTTATTGTTTTATACCTTTTGAATAAATTTTTACAGAACTATTTACCATATTAAGCTAAGACTTATTATTGTTATTGATCTGATGGAATTTCTCTTTTCACCTATGCTTATGTGCACTTTTATAAATAAGGTCCTTCACTGTTTAAGGATTAATGTTACCCATCATCATCAGTAGCTGTTTTTAGTTACTTACTCCCTTAAATACAAAGCCACTGATTTCTCATAACCAATGAATGCACTTTCTTCATCCACTTCCTATTTTCAATAAATACTTAACTCAGCATTTAATATGTAAAGATACAAATAAACCCATCACTCACCAAGATTGAAGGGATAAGGGCTGCAATAACAAGAAACATGGAACAAACTTATAAAAAAACACTTAGCCATGAAAAAAGAAACTTTTTGATGGTTAACATAGCCACATATGGTGAATTTGACCATTATGACTAAGAGTAGGTGGTGAGTGTGACAAAAACACTATCGTTAGAAATATTACTTGCAGTATAGAAACTGATCATAAGAAAATAAAAACTGTGAAAAATTATATAAAAATAAATAATAATGATAATAATAATGAAAAATAAAAACATATATCCATCAGTGTGGCCATGTTAACATGCCACCTCCCTGGATTGGGGAGATACAACGGGGCCAGATTTAAATTCTGGTTCTGATGCACTGGCCATCTTCATGGTTTAGGTTATTTATGAGATGGTCCTCAGTCTCCGGCTCATAAAGTACACATTTCACAAACAAAAATATACAGAACAAAAATCACACGTTTACCAGAGAGATAGCTGCATAAACCTTCTTCCCTTAGGGTTAAATATTCCAGACCTAAGGAGTCTATTTCTAGTCATGTGGAGCTTCCAGCTCCCTCCCTCCAATTTCTCATGATTCAAACTAAACATCCTATGTAACCAGGCAGTTGGTGTCCTTAGCCCAATTCCCACCTCTGCAGTTCAGATGGTCCACAGTCACCACTATCCACATGGCAATGTACAGCCCCAAGGCTCTTGTAACAGATCCCAATGTAAGATGTGCTACACATACCATGCCTCCACCACCTTCACAGACCACATTACCAGTGAAAGCTTTCCCATTATAAGGGATGCCACTTGAGAAACATGCACCAGCTAACATGCAACTACTGTCTAGCCTCCTAGATTGGTCTGACTGTGAATCAACTGTCCAGTAGAATGAATGGTCACAGACAAACCATATTTACCTTGTAGCTGCTTATGCCATCTCACATAATACCAACAGTTTTAATTTTTGATTCACCATCTGCACTATCAGAGTCCTCCCAAATAGCAGAAGTCCCTGTGAACTTGGAAGGTGGGAACTAACATCCTACTAGGGACCTGGTGACCACCATATCTCAACATAAGACACACCCAGAGATCTTCCTTCCAATCAAAATTCTAGGCTCTACTTCCACTGTCTCTTCTCAACATGAGTCACCAGAGGTGATGTTTGAACTTTTGAGTTTCTGTTAATTTATTTTAAGTTTATGCAAAAAAAAAAAATGTTATTTACAATAGTTGATGCCTGCTCCTTCAGTTTGTGAGGTCCCACTCACAAATCATTGCTGAAATTGTAAATAGATTGGCAAATAATAGACTTTCACAGCATAAGTAGTATGTATTGATATTTGGGTAATTTTAAGTCTTTTGTAGTAATGTAATTCTTTGTAGTTGGTACTACTGTATTGTTGGTCGAGAAAGAAAGGAGGTGTTAAGATGGCACAGAGGCCACGAGGGAATGTATTAATTGGGCAGTGATGATTGAGTATTTCAATTGTTTAATAAATTGTGCAGATAAATGAAAATATTGGTGAAATTGATTTAACATTAACATCTGTTGCGCAGAAGTGTGTAATTTGAGAGCAGTTTATTAAACAGTAATAATATGCTAGTTGATAGCGCTTCCACAAAAATCAATGCTTGATCCACGTGTTGAAGTTGGCGGGCTATCTATCCTTCGACTAATTAATAGTTAGGAGCACCTAGCAAATTGGCAACCCTTAAACCAGGATTAAGCAATGTATCACATTGCTTATGAGCTGGAATAATTTCATCGGCAGCAAACGATGTGAGGAAGACATCACTAACTGGTGGCAGGTATTTTGAAGAAAGAAGAAATGACGACACAGCTTTGGCAAGTACAACAAGAAATTTATTTTTCTGGAAGAATTTCAACGTAATCAAAGTCAGAATAATTACAGAAAAGACTAGCAGAAATTAACTTGGTAGCTTTTGTTGGAACAATTTTGTTAATTGTTTTGTAAAAGAAGTGGTAAAGATATCAGCAAATGAACAATTGAGTTAAATAGGAACTGGTCAAAAAAGAGTATAAAGTAACTGAGAAGTGCTTGTTAGAATTGAGAATTTAAAGTCTGTAAAAATTATGGTAAGAATTTATTGATAAGTAAGAAACTGTTCAAACTAAATTTAAATGCTGTGAAAGCCTTAGTTAAAGTAATAAAGAAATCATTAAATACAGTGGAGAAGGGTTTTTAATTAGGTAAGCAAATATAAAGCAATGCAGGTATGTCAGCCATTGTAGCTTTCGATGTTATAACATGTTATTTGTATTTCGTGTCATAAAATTTATTTTACAGGAGTGCAGCCATTTCTTGGCACAGTAAGCATTTCTGGAAGGTGTTTCTGTACCCGTTTATAAGTCTAGCTTCATTGTAAAATGGTGTTGTATAATTTTGAAGTGATTTTATAATGTGTTATATCGTCTTGTGACTTGGCGAAATATTTTAATAGCAGGTTAATGCTGTGTTTTATGTCAAGTTGTTATCAACATGGAGGCAATTAGTGAGAAATTAGTCAACTGTGATGCTGAATTAAATCTTAAAGAGAGGGAGAATAATAATTCTAAATTTGACAATGAAGATTCCGGATTTAGTGAGCGCTCAACTATATGGGACGAAAATGGAGTTGTTGTCTTGCATAGTGTAGCTGAAGCTAGTAGCACTGATATCTCCAATGGTGTGAGGGGAAGCGGAGTTGAACTGTTGACCAGTGGTGATATTAGTGTAGATATTAGAAGTAGTGATATCTGTGACACTGAGTCAGAGAATTACATGATACAAGTTACGTCAACGCCAGTACGAATCAATCAAGTTAATATACAAGAAAAAGAGGGTGTAATGAACCAAATGATGCTCAGAAACAGAAAGGTGGCGAAATGTCAATGCTAATTGGAAAGAAAAATTGAATTAAGTCAGAAAGCAGCTGAAAAAATTGAAAGAAAAATTGAATTAAGCAAAAAATAGCAGAAAAAAATGGAAAGAAAAATTACCGATAATTGTGAATGAATTAAGGAGGAAATGCGAATGATAAAGCAGGATATGCTGTTGAAAACGGATGAGTGTATTCAGCAATCAGAAGACAGTTGTGACAAAAAGATAGAAAACATGAAGCAAATATTAAAAGAGGATATCGACACAAGAATGGATAAGGAAATAACAACGGTGTATGATTATGTGGAAAAGCATGTGGAGACTACTAAAAAGAATGTAGAATGTTTGGTGCAACAGAATTTTGAGGAGGAAGTGAAGAAAAGTAGTAATATAATACAGAAAGAGCCAGGGGCAGATCCAGGATTTTGTTTTGGGGTGGCGTGGCTTGAGTGAATTTTGGTTCAGAGGGCTTGCGTTCAGTGGATTTTGGTTTTGGGGGGGGCTTGAGTCAGGAAAAAGGTAGTATTTATAGCCTCCTCGGGCCTCAAATCCCCCCCTGGATCCGCCCCTGGAAAGAGCAAATGGCCATCCATGCGGGAAGAAAATAAAATAATTTATGAAAATCAGAGGGATTGTGCCAAAGGGATTGAAAAGTTGAAGAAGAAGGCCGAAACCAATACCAAAAGAATTTCTTGGGTAGGAGAGAGTTTAATGGTTATTGACAAGGATGTAAAAGGAGTGACTCGTAAGGTAGCGAAAGTAGCTAACCAGGTGGACATGCAATTGAAAGTAGTCAAAGAAGATGCGAGGGAAGAGATGATGCAATTAATTCAAAGAGTTGAGGAAGCAGAACGGCGAGGTGTTGCTGCTATGGGAAGCGGTAACATCATTACGAATCATTTTAAGTTACCGGAAGTGAAATTTGAACCAGAAAGAGGGGTGCATCCTGTAGAATTTGTTAGAGCTTATAAGAATGGTTTACCATATGAGTGGTCGGATGTTGACAAGATAAGATATGTTAAAAATATGTTACGAGGAGATGTTTTTGCATGGAGTTGCAAGAGTGATGAGGAGTGTAACAACAATGAGAATTTTTAGATTATTTTTGAGCAAGTATTGGTCGCAGCGGAAGCAAAGAAGAGTGAAAGGGATTTTTGGAATTGTCGATATTATATTAGGTGTGATGGTAGTATGAAATACTTTTGTGAAACTGTTATGAGGAATTACGTTATCTGGACCAGAAATAGATGAGGATGAAAAGTTAGAAGTGTTATTACAAAAATTTCCCAGACCTGTTCAAGAGAAGCTAATCATAAATCAATGGAATAGTGTGGAAGAATATCTTGAAGCAGTTGAAAAGATTGGATCGTTGGAGTCATGCCAATGAGAGATGATAGGAGGAATGACTCCCAAAATTATAATAGATCAAACCAGGTCCCATCACAGGATAATTTTACTAGAGGCAGAGGCCGTATGAATGGGTATAACCAAGAAGAGCAGTTCAACAGAATTTGGGTGATGATAGGAGAAGGGAATATGAAGGTAGGCGCCATGACAATCAGTGGTCGCATCACAATAATAGCCAAGCAGTAAGAAGGGACAAAGGAAGGCAGCATGATCCTGGGTAAATGATGTGAAACTCAGTGCTGCAACTGGGCGGTCCAAACAGTAGCGGAAAAAGTCAAAACAGGACCGAAGGATCGAGAGAACATAACCAACCTGGACGACAATAATGGGTGGTAGAATTGAAATTATACGGGAGGAAATAACTGGGTGCAAAATGTGAACCACAACAGCAGGACGCATAATCGTGAGAGAACAACATATAAAGAGGACGTCCGAGTTTTGAAGAGCCACTAAGATGGTGGGAATGTTTTAAGTTGTTAAATGAGGAGGAGCCGCAGAACAGTACAAGGATGAGTGAATATAATTGGCATGAGGGAAAAGGTACAAGAATTGGCTAGAATCAATGTGGGAAATCATGATAATCAACAGAACTGTGAGGAAACGATAATGAAAAAACAGTGCAGTGGAAGAAATATTACCAGATGAGCTTATATCAGAAGGGGTGGATGAAGATCTGTATGAAACTAAATCAGTCAATAGTGATGGTAGTAATGACAATGAAGAAGAAAGAAGTGAGAAATTGTGCAGTGATAAAGATGATAGCAGCGAAGAGGAAGAAAATAGTGAAGTAGAAGAAGAAATGGAATATTAGACAATGAAGAAGCAGAAGAAGTAATATTTTAGCTGGTGAGGAAATATGCCATTAGTGATGGAGAAGAAAGTATGATGCTGGAGGGGCAAATGTTCAAGTTTCGGGAGATTGTGGTCATGATATAAGCTTGGTTATGGGAAACAATGAATCCAATGTGGTGATAACTTGTCTGGTCAAACAGAAGAAAGAGATCTGGTAGGAAGCAGAAATAG
This sequence comes from Vandiemenella viatica, assembly GCA_031002005.1. Lineage (NCBI taxonomy): Eukaryota > Metazoa > Arthropoda > Insecta > Orthoptera > Morabidae > Vandiemenella > Vandiemenella viatica. The sequence continues at coordinate 6,122 of JARYHS010005774.1, forward strand.
GTGGAACACGGAGACGACAATAGCCAATGTAGCAGCAAAAAAATTAGATTTACAACAGTTGTGCCTAAAAGATGGAAGTAGTTAGAATTGTTGAAGTGGTCTCAGGAAGAACTTGATAGGGACTTACTGCAAGAATTTTTAAAGGAGGAAGAGGAGGGAAGTGAGACATCCGGTGTTTTTGGCGAAGCTATTTGGATTGAACAGCGAGCATTAGCGGATACTGGTAGTGAATTGACAGCCATATCATGTAAGTTATATGCCCGGATGACGAAAGACCATAAAATTACTGAAATCCCGGTGTGCAAAATACAAGTTATTGGTGCTACTGGAAAGTTTAAACAGAAGAGTGAAGATTCAGATATTACTAGAATTGGAAATAGATGGAGTTGCAATCGAACACACTTGCTTGGTAGTAACTGAACTGAGTATCGATTGTATTTTGGGAATGGATTTGCTTAGCAAATTTAAGGCTTTACTTGATTGCTGCAAAGGAGAAATGGGATGTATGGAAAAATGATGAGAACTATAAAATTAAATTTAGTAGCGGATCGGCAACTGCAAAGAATGTAGTGAGAGATATAAAAATACGAACGGTGTATGAAGTAATGACAGAAGTAGAGGATATAGATGATCTAGGGATGGGAGAAGAAGGAAGGGACAGAAGTGTGGTGGAAATTAATGATATAACGGATATAGAAGCATTGAATGGAATAACTGGGGAACAAAAAAGAAGATTTGGAAAGAATTTTAAGACAATATGAGGATTGTATTTTCTGATTGTCCTGGAATAGTGAAGAATTATGAATGTATTTTAAAAATAATCCTCACCACCCCATTTTTTGTGAAACCATACCCCATACCATTGGCGAAGAAGAAAGCTGTAGAGCAGGAGATTGATAAAATGATTCATTGGGGCATACTCGAATGGAGTAGCAGCCAGTACAACATTCCTATGGTAGTAGTGGGGAAGAAAGATGGATCAGTGAGACTTGTGTTAGATGCCAGGGCATTGAACAAAATTGTGGATAGAGAAACCGATCGGCCGGAAAATCTTGAGGAAATCTTACAGAAATTTTATGGTGTAAAATATATGACAAGTATGGACTTGACTGCTGGATATTGGCAGATACCATTGGAACAAGAAGCGAGGAAGTATACCGCGTTTTTGTTTGGAGGAAGGTGTTATCAATACAGAGTGGTTCTGTTTTGGACTGAATGTTTCTGTCCTCTGTGTTTTATAAGAGCTTTGTATCAGGTGTTAGGAGATAGTTTGCTGAGTAAATTATCCATTTATGTTGATGACATATTGATGAGCACTCGCACCTGGGAAGAACATTGTGAAATTCTAGAAGAAGTATTAGCAGCCTTGCAAAGAGGGGGCATGACATTAAAATTGTCTAAGTGTGAGTTGTAAAGAATGGGATAAAATTCTTAAGGCATGAAATAGATTTATCTGGAAATACGACCAAACCTAGAGAAAATAAAAGCCATTGCTGAATTTCCAATTCCAAATAACAAGAAGCATTTGAAGTAATTCTTTGGCTAGTGCAGTGTTTATAGGAAATTTGTAGCAGATCAATCCTTCAATGACCTGCACTTAAAGAAGAATGCAACTTGGTTATGGACAAAGCAGTGTCAGCAAGCTTTCGAGAAGTTAAAGAACGAGTTAGAAAATAGTAAAATATTGTATCATCCAGATCTGGAGCCTACCTTTTTGCATTGAAACCGATAGTTCTGACTATGGATTAGGTGTTCTTTAGTTTCAAATAGTGGAGGTAGACAGGCAAGAAGAGAACTGAACAACTGCATTTTGCTAGCCGAGCGATCCTATGGACTAAACTGAGAAAGAAGCTTTGCTATTGTGTGGGGATTCAGAAGATTCAAATACTACCTATGGGGTCATAAAACAATAGTGGTTTACTGACCATAAGGTGTTGAACCATTTTTGCGTGAATGCAACTCGTGAACAGCAGTTTGATGCGATGGGTTCTATTTTTGCAACAATTCGATTTTGACGTAAAATACATTAAGGGCAGTGACAATAAAGGTCTGACACACTATCACGACTACCGTTGGGCACAAGCAACATGGATGAGAGTATTAGACCAGCAAAGGCAGTTAAAATGTTTTACATGAAGGGAGTAACTCATGAAAAAGTATCAGGAAGATTTGCAAGAAAATGAGAAGGTAGCAAAATGAAGACGAAATGTTTTGAAGTTGATAAAGCAAAACCTGGGAGATCCAACAAACACAAAGTTGCCTAAGTATTATAAAGTTTACGACGGAATCCTATTTAGGAGACAGATGAGTTATCGGACGATTGGAAGATATGTTGGCCAACAAGGATGTTGATGTGATTACAGACTATGTACACTTAAGCTATTGTCACTATGGAGCAGTTAAATGTACTCGTAAGTTAAAGGAAATAGGGCTGTTTGACAACATGAAAAGGAGGGTGGCTCAAAGAATAGCCAGTTGTGATCATTGTCAAAGGACCCACAATTTTGACAGTAGTGATTAAGGGGTTGATGCAAAGTATATTGCCTGAAAAGGTACTAGAATTGGTAGCAATGGATTTGTACAGACCCTTACCAAGTCAAAGGGTGGATTTGTCTATATTTTTGTAATGCTGGATGTGTTTTTGAAATTTGTATATTTTTATGCAATCAAAAAGGCCACTGGCAAGGTATTAGTAGACAGATTGGAAAAGGATTATTTCAGGAATGTGGGATATCCAAACGCAATACTGTCAGATAATGGGAGCCAATTTACCTCACGGAAATGGGCACAATGCATGGAAACGAATAGGATAAAACACATAAGAATATCAGCGTATCACCCCGGCAAGTAACCCAGCAGAATGGGTTATGAGAGAAATTGTTCCGAACTTACTGCAGCACTAAACGTACTACTTGGATAGAATATGTATCTGATTTTGAAGACATCATAAACAGTGTGCCAAGTGAAAGCATGGGTTACAGTCCATATTTTATAATACATAACAAGAAAGCTCCTAAATTAATACAAGAAGTCAGAGAAATCCCGGGAAGATATATTCAATCAAGTAAAGGAAAGAATGAAGAAAATATCAGAAGAGAGAAGGAATAGGCTCACCGAAGATATAAACCTATCGAAATTTAATTTGGGTGATTTGGTACTGGTGAAGACTCAGGAGATAATAATATACACCTATATCAGAAATGTCTATGAGTAAAGAAACTGGTTTGCAAACTAACAACATGACTAGTAAGGATATTCAAATGAATCTCATATTGTGGGCTATAATGCATGATATAAATAATTCACGGGTTTTTCTGCCGGTTAATATATTTATTTGTATCTTTTGACGACGTTTCGGCAACTGCCATCGTTGCCTTCATCAGGTTATATCTCAATTACAAGGACAATACACGACTGACTCGCGAGTCGTCGTCGTCGTCGACTGGAGGTTGTGCCCCCACGGCTAGCCGTGGTGACACTGGACGCTTTGGGCATTTCCTGCCCCTCCGTCCTTTTGCTTAATTTGATGGAAATTAATTGGCGAAGGTCGGGCTAGGCTCGGGTCCAGTAGGGGAGGCGGTGAGGATCTAATACGGCTTGATGTTGGCCACCAGCTGCGTCAGGTGTGACACAGCTCGTACAAGTTCTTGAAGGACGGCTGCATGGCCGCCTGTAGCTTGGCTGGGAGCCCGCCGTGACGGCGAGCGTCCGCTGCGGCCTGTGACCGCTCTGCTTCTGCTGGGAGCGCCCTGGTCCGTATGCGAGCTGGGCCGGGCGCTGTGGTGGGGGTGCCGCTGCGCGCGCTGCCTGGTGTTGGTAGCGCTGTCGTCCGTGGTGCGGTGGTGGGGAGGGCGCTGCGCGCGCCTCTTCCCGTTGGCGCTGGAGCTGCTGACCCAGGGACCGTAGCGGACTGCGTACGGAGCCGTCGTTGCTTGGCTGCCTGCTTTCGCAGGTTTCGTCTTGCTTTGCAGCCGGCGTATGCGCTGGAATGCGCTTCCCCGCAGTTGGCGCACGTTGGTGTTGCATCTCGAGGAAGGCTGCATTTTTTAACGCTGTGTTCCCTCCCACAACGAACACAACGTTCCGCCGATTTGCAGTCTTTCGCCTGGTGAGAGAATCTTTGGCAGCGAAAGCATTGCTGCAGTGCAGCAGGTGGGCGCTTCTTGGGCTCGACACGTACTTCCGTGCCGAGTAGCGTCTTCACCTGGAGGGCCGCAGTGGCTGGCGGGGGTCCGCCGTGAAGGCTACGAGGGGCAGTCGCTCCTCGGTGCCCGGCTTCACCATGGGGTTTCACATCCCGCACGGCAACTCCGAGCTCCGCGAAGCCCTTGGTGACTTCCTCGCTAGTGGTGGTTTCTGGCAGTCCACGGACTACCAGGCGACGTGGTTTGCCAGCTTGCTTGATGGCAAAGCGTAGATCTCTGCTTTCCAGCAGTTTGGTGACCACGGCGTAGTCAGAGGGGGCACGAGCAGCTGACCAAAAGCCCGCCAGCGACAGGCCAGGTGTAGATTGCTAGTTCTGTTTCTTCCCAAATTTTTAAGGGACAAGGGCGTCGATGTTGCTGGTAGTGTAGACGACCAGCTGCTGCACTGGCCCTCGACGGTGGGCTCCTCTCCGTCGCTGCAGTCAACGGAGCTGTCGCTCGTGCCGTCGTTGGTTTGGCCAGTGCTGCCATCTGCCGGTTCCGCTGAGCGCTCTGATGTTGGGGAAGCAGGTGACATCAGACGCTGCGTGGCTTCTTGGAGGTAGGAAGCTTCAGTAAAGCCCTCCGCAAAAATAAGAGGGCACGTGATACGTGCGTCTCTATGCTTGGCGTCAGTAGCTGACGCGTCAGCATGCTTGGCACCATAAATGGGGTCTGTCAAAGTTTGCTTAAAACTGCTGAAGCTGTCGGTTGGTATTCGCCATTTGTATATAGCTTCGCCCAACTTGACACTGACGAATACCTCCCAAACAGCGTTGCCAGGCGCAACGAGCTTCCCACCGTTCAAGTGGGAAGGCATGGATTGCATTTGTGTACTCGCTTCCTCGGAGTTTGAAATAAGCTCAATGCAAGGAGTGGACGACATCTTAACGTTCGAAGTGCGTGCGTCAAGCTTAGCAGCACACACTCGAATGGTGACTCGCGAGTAGAGTATGGGTCACAAATAACTAAGCGGCTACAAATAACCGTTATTTTAAAAACGCCGTTTAGAAAGTAGCGGCCAAAACGATAACTGGAGTTATTCAAATAACGGTCAGCACTTCCCTCTCTGACAGCGCTGTAAATGTTCGTCGACCGCCCGCTACGAGTGCATCAGTCACCGCTTATTGCCTCTCTCACCGTTATTAATTGCAATAAAATACCACTAGATGACACTACCATCGCAAAATAATAGTATTAACTACGATAGCGATCACTAGAGGACACCACCTATGTAAACCGCTTTTTCCAACCTCTAACAGTTATTAACTGCGATAGCGCCCAACAGATGTCGCCCACTTGCTGGACGACGTTAAATACTACTTTGCAGGTGTTATTTGCGATAGGGTCCAAAATTTATCATCTCTCTACGACTTAGTGACCATTAAACTGGTTTTCAGCATCCATCCTTCCATCAAACACCACTTGATTATGCTTTTTTGTTACAGCTGTGTACATGTGTTATATCGTCTTTGCCAGTTGAAGGCGTTATTAACTTCAATAGCGATCACTAGAGGACACCACCTACGTAAACAGCTTTTTAATACCTTTAACCGTTATTAACTGCGATAGCTACCAACAGATGGAGAACCATCGAATAGCGCTAGTATTTCCACAAGTCGATTAGTTTAAAACAGCAAATCATATTTACATTTCAAATTACTTTTACGTATGTCTGAATAACATATTTCAATTGCAGCTGGTCTGTTATTGGGACACATTTACAACATATCTAAAGTATGCTATACATATAACTATAGCCACACAAAACTTAATGCGAATTAATAGCCAGACTGAAAAATTGTTACTTTCAGCAAAGTTAATCTTCTGTATTTGTTGCATATATTCATAAAACTCATACTACAAATTCATTAGTTTCAAACAGAAAAATATATTAACACGTAATCAAAACTGCCCACTTCGCATTTTTTTTTTTTTTTTAATCGTACGTTCGTAAATCACGTTATACACAAATCGCTATAGCTGGTCGTGTTAAAATTCTATATTAATTTATCAAGGCATCACTGCGACTTATTAAACAAATACATAAACACAAGTCGAAGGCGTATATAATGTCTCTGACAGTTACTAAGGAAGCGGCTTATTAAGCCGCTTATCTGAAAGCCGCTTATTTGAAAGCCGCTATTTTAAACGCTAATAATAAGCCGCTTTTCGTGACGTCAGGGCTATTTCGCTATTATTTGTGGGCGTGGCCGCTATTTTCGTCACATCCGGTTATTTGACATTTCCGGCTGTTTTCAACAAGAGAAGCGTTTCTGAGCAGAGATATTAGTGGCGTCTCCAAAGATATTACGTCGAAAAAAATAACTATACGCTATTTCTAACGGTTAAAAAAAGCGGTTAGAAAAAAGAAGCAATAACTGAATAACGTATTACTGGAAAAAAGCGTTTTGCCCATCTCTACTCGCGAGTCAGTCCTGGCTCCTATTTATAGCCTGTTGTCAAGGGAAGCTTCACGCTGCTCTCTGATTGGTCGGCGGTGCACACGGCCGTAGACGGGGTCAAACCGGTTTGGTTGCATCTCTGCATCTCGTGGCTGCATCCCGTAGCCCAGCAACTGGATGGCATTTAGTAGATCCATGGCAGTATCTTGAGTGGTCACCCATCCAAGTAAAAACCACGCATAACGTTGCCTTAACAGTTGGCATATGCGGTCACCCATCCAAGTGCTCTCCACACTCATCGTTGCTTAACCGGCGACATAACACTGGGGCTCTGGAACTGACCAATCACGAACGACTTATCTCCCATTGGTCGACGTGTCATCACGGCGTCTGCTCGGAAGGTTGTGTCTAACACGTTGCTGTTTTAGGTCTTTTACGACTGGCTCCCAAGCCTCGCTCAGGAACAGACCACCATCTCTGTTAATGCTGTTGTCACTCAATCGAATCTCCAGCGCTTCTCTGATCACTGAGTCCCAGAAATACGAGATCTTAGCCAGAACTTCAGTGTTGTCGAATTTGATGCTGTGAAAATTTTCTATAGCATGCTCTGCTAATGCGGACTTGTCCAGTTGTAGTAACCGCAGATATCTTTGGTGCTCATTGCGGCGTTCCTCGATAGTTCTTATAGTTTGTCCGATGTATACTTTGCCGCATTCACAAGGGATCGAATAAACTCCCGGAACTCGAAGCCCAAGGTCGTCTTTCACCGTGCGTAACATATCACGTATCTTCATAGGTGGACTGAAGATACTCCTTACGCCATATCGTGCTAAGATTCTTCCGATTTTTCCAGAAGTATTCCCGGCATAAGGCAACACAGCGACGGTTTTTGGAGACTCTTGTTCAGGTGTTAGTTTCGGTTTCTGGGGGAGAAAGGCCTGTTTAATATGTTCTTCAGAATAACCATTCTGTCTGAACACTTGCCGTAGGTGCCTTAGTTCTTCACGTAGGCTATCACTGTCCGAAATGGCTCGCGCACGGTGGACCAGTGTTGTCAAAACAGTTTTCCGCTGAGCTGGGTGATGAAAACTGGTAGCCCCCAAATACAGATCTGTGTGCGTGGGTTTCCTGTAAACGCTATGCGCCAAAGTACCATCTGGTTTACGTTTAATTAGTACGTCCAGGAATGGCAGCATGCCATCTTTCTCAATCTCCATGGTAAAACGTATGTTAGGATGAATTGAGTTCAGGTGTTGCAAGAATTCTTCGAGCGCTGCAAAGCCGTGTGGCCAAATTATAAATGTGTCATCCACGTATCGAAAGAAACATTTTGGTTTTAATGGAGCAGTGTCCAGAGCCCTTTGCTCAAAATCCTCCATATATAAATCAGCTACCACAGGAGAAATAGGCGAGCCCATAGCCACACCATCAGTTTGTTCATAGTATCGTCCACCGTACATGAAATATGTAGAAGTGAGCACATGTTGGAATAGGTCTACAATTCCTTGGTCAAAATGTCGTCGTATTAGTTCTAAAGTCTCCGTGACAGGCACTCGTGTGAACAGAGACACGACATCAAAGCTCACCATGAGGTCTGAATCAGACACGGTTAGACCCTGGATCATCTGTATGAACTGGGCAGAATTCGAAACATGATGTATGCAATGACCTACCTGTGGACTCAATAGGCGTGTGAGATATTTCGCCAGTTGATATGTTGGAGCCCCGATTGCACTGACGATAGGTCGTAAGGGCACGTTCTCCTTGTGGACTTTTGGTAGGCCATATAACCTCGGCGGCCTGGCTGCACGAGGTCGTAGATTCTTGATGGTATCCTCAGGCAAACCAGATTTCTTGAGAAGAGCTTTAGTTTTGGTAACCACTTTAGATGTAGGATCGGCTTCAATCGACTTGTAAGCAGCGTCATGTAATAAGCTCTTTATTTTAGAATCATATTCTTCCGTTGATAGAAGAACTGTCGCATTTCCCTTGTCAGCATGAATAACTACAATATCATCATTACTACGTAACTCACGTAATGCTTGTCGCTCGAGCCTCGTGATGTTGGGCTTAGGTGGTTTGGCCTTCTTCAAAACACGACAAGTTTCGCGACGTATTTCTTCCGCTGCATCTGCTGGAAGAGTACGTACAGCTTTTTCCACTGCACAGACCATGTCCTTCGTGGGTACAGACTTCGGTGCCAAGGCGTAATTCAAGCCCCTCGCCAGTACTGAAACCGTGGCGTCATCAAGTTCAACTCCAGAGAGATTAATTACTGTGCGGTTTGCTGTGTACTGGATGTTGTCTTTCCGCTCTCCTTGAAGGCGATTATATTTGGAGATATGTCTAGTTGTGGTTTTCTCTCGTTCCATGCTCTGCTGAAGAGAGGTAACTGCGTCGACCCAGTCCCATGATAAAGCAGACAATCTAGATGAGAGATGTAGGTGCATAGAAATTAAGAGCCGCGCATTTTTGTCAAGCTCAAAACGAATATAGCGAATCCGCTCTCGCAAAAGCGCCATGCCAGTACGATGTAAAATTCTTTTAGCACTTTTACTGTTTATCTGGTGCGTAACTCTAACAAATTGAGGCAACACATTCATTGTCCCTGCAGCGCAATAGAAAGACCAGAGTGCTGATAAGTCTGGCCTTCTTTTTGCGCAGTTTCTCAAATTGTTTGATATGATGTACAAATTCCTCCCCGTATAGGTATCTATATGACATTTTAGTTTTTCCCGGTGTATTGTTGAATTAAATAACTCTCACGGTTTTCTGCCGGTTAATATATTTATTTGTATCTTTTAACGACGTTTCGGCAACTGCCATAGTTGCCTTCATCAGGTTAATCTTCACTTACAAGGACAATACACGACTGACTCGCGACGCTGCTCGCTGGCTCCAACATTCTCCCCTCACCCTTAGGTTAGGAGATTCCTTTTAGGAAGTACTTGCCTTATTGGCATCACCTTCCTTCTTGCTTTTTGTTATTTTGCGTCGTTGCTTTTTTGGATTTGTCTTTTCTTTTGGAGCGTTAAGGTTCCTATTTTTTTTTTTCAGTTGCTGGTTGAAGGTGTTGGTTCTTCTCGGTTTGATAACTGCTTTTCCCGAGCATCGTCGGGTTGTGATGGCGTTGTTGCAGCAGCAACTGCTTGGGCCGTCGCTGCAGCGACCATTTCCGGGATCTTGTTTATTGCGTCGGTCACTGCTTGCAAACAGCTGGGACGACAGGCATGCCATCTATCCGCAATTATAGTACTCTATGATGATTCTATTCTTCTTTACATTCACTAACTTAAGAGTGATTCCGATCATTCATTCTGGGTGTTCTCAAACAGTACAAGGTAGTGTAAAAAGTAAAATAAAACCATACATTGGCATTAAATTTTAGTCACTTTTAGTTATTTAGTAATAATGTTTTCGTGTGCCTATAGTAGTGTTTGAGCTTAGAATGAGCCACGGGAGGTGAGCTACACAAGTTACCTAAAACATCGAAAAATATAATTTACGAATTCGCGCAGCTGCATTACGATTAATAACTACACTCATGTTTTGTTTTACTTATCTTTTTGTGTTAATGTGAGGAGACATTTCTATACTTAATTTGTGACACTGAACAGACCACAGGACTAATTCATATGTATATATATATATTACACGAATAAAAACACTCACTAACCCTAACAGTTGTAAAATGTATTAGAATTTAGAGTTTCAAATTGCTATTACAACAAAAACTAACTATTAACTATATTTATTTATAATTTAACTACACACGTTCCCGCGGTGGGTTTCTCCACGGTATTCCAGATATATTATATCTCGGCATAATATTTAATGATAACCTCAACAAGGTAGGACAAATTAGAAAGGAGGTAAAAAATGTTCCAAAAACCCTTTATTTATTGAAGTTTTTAAAATCTATTTACATAATATGCTCACTCATTTTGCATTTACTTTCATTTCATGCTGACCTCCTGTATAGTGGATATACTGTACATAGGGCTTGGCTGGATATTGGTAAGGGGAGAGATGGCCATGATCACAAGCTGGCAATTTCGTTCTCGTGAAGGAAGTGCAAATGTTTGTAGTTGGGAGTCAAGAATACCAATAACCAATTTTAAGCAATAAAAAAAATTTAAAATTCAAACTCGGGTAACAGTAAAAAGTAGACTTCTTTATTGCCATTGGTTTCTTCTCAATTATTAGTAATAAGTACTCATACATTTTAATTTAACGTGAAGAAAGGAAGAATGTGAACAAACCTATCGAGGTGTAATTAATGTGCCGTTTGAATTTGCGAAAGACAGCAGTTTTACCCCTATATTTGTACCAACGGATAACTTAAAAAAAAAAATGAAAATAATAATAAAAATTTCCAAAATGATTGTAGTACGGATAAAATGAAAGAATATTTGCTAGTCTTAAATTTTGCTGATTCCGTTATATGTCAACAGAAACATGGAATATGTTGTTTTGAGCTAGCAGTATCGCTGTTAGCTATCAGCTGTGTTTGTTGTGGGTTTGCTGCAGCAGAAGTAATATTGTGTATTATTCTCTCCAGTCGTCAAGAGGAGGCGATATGGAGCCAATAAATGCTGTATATATCAAGGAAGAGGTGGGTTTGTTAATTTTTATGTGTTTGTGGAGTCGTACCATTCCTGCGTTGCTGATTATACTGCCCGATTACAACAGGCATCCTTTTGAAAACTTTGTTGTTGTTTGGCTGATGTGAATTCAGTCAGAAGCTTATTTTACTTATCCATATTCTCGAGTTGTATGATTATACGTTTAAGTATTACGTGTTGTGTCATTTTATACGTGTCAGCCAAATCCTTTACAGAAAGTATGAATGTTTTGAAGAATTTTTTGTCCTCTTACAATTGCACTTAAACCATAAGTTAATGACTTAAATTGATTTGGAAACGATTGCATTTCGACTTATTAAACTAAGTGTCTTTTGTTCTGCTGTTGCATAACGCATTAATTTTATGTGAACGTGGTTACAGACACTGACATTGATGGCAGTATCGCAATTAACTGTTTACGAGCTGTACCAGGATATCTATGAAGCCTTTTTTTCTCCTTCATGTAGAGAGCTGTTCAAGAAGTTAGGGATTTTAACATTAGCATCTGAGTATATATACACATTAATGTCCTTTGTAGTCACAAATTATACTTTGTTTGAAACAAATAGTAAAATACACAATTATGGCACTAGAAGTAAAAATGATCTTCACAAGACTTACAAGTCATTGTCATTTGTTCAAAAAGGGGTCCGATATTCAGGGATACATATCTTCAATATGCAACCAACACATATTAAATGTCTAGTAGATGATAAGAATAAATTCAGGAAAAAATTGAAAGAATTTTTAATTGACAACTCCTTCTACTCTGTCGAGGAATTTATTTCTAAGGTATCTAAAAAAATAACTGCCAGTATCTTGTGTAAATATAGTTCACATAATTAATTTACCATGTATGCTATGACTGTACATCTCCTGGTGTATGTATTTAGTTTGTTACATAATTATTTACGGTACCATATATGTTATGACTGTACATCTTGTAGTGTATGTATTATTTTGTAATAGAAGTGTTTAATGTACCTTATACTATGACTGTACATCTAGTGGTGTACTTATTATTTTGTTATGCAACTGTTTATCTGTAATTTGACAACTTTCCACATCCCACAGAGCCAGTCTCTTATATTGGGATCAATGGAAAATGAATGTATTGTATTGTATTGTTGTATTGTATTTATTGTTAAGTAGCAACTAACTGAAGCTATTGAGGTTACAATTTGTGGATAATCTGACTGTTGTTATCTAGTTATAATAGCAGTTAGGTCTCAAGTAAGATGACAGTATAGATACCATTAATTAATGGCATATATTGATGAACAGAATGACAGAGTAACGGAGATGTTTGTGTGAAATCAAGGAAAAATAAATTAATTTACTTGCCTAAAGTCAGTGAACTGATTTCGCTTTAAGTATCCAAATCCCTTAGTATTTTTGAGAAAAACTGTCAGCACAAGTTTCCAGTTGAATTATTTACATGTCTAGCAGTGGAAAGATGCATGTCTCTCAGTGAGGGATATTCCTATCATACTAAAATATGCTCGAAATGAAATAACTAGTGCTAGGATAAGTACATTAAGTGAAAGGAATTTCAAAAGAAATATGTTAAGGGCTGCAGGACGAAAATATTCTTCTCAAATATTTCAACAATTTGTGTTTTATTAATTACTGAAATTTAGATAGTATTGTACACCTAAGTGTATAGATTTGGATAGCTTCAGTTTCATGATGTAATGAATTTCTGTAAACTCTTCAGAACTTTTGTGGTTTCAGTGATGTATTATGTTATTTGCTTAAGCACTGCCTTATCATAGTCTGTCTTATAAGATAATTATTCTAGTTCCCATTATTTACTAGCTGAAGGGATTTATGGTGATATACTAGGAACATTAATATGTGCATCAGTGTACTGGATCTGGTGATACCATATAAATAGGGTCTTGTGAATATATGTATATTTGTTTCTTTAAAAACTAAATGATTGCTTTGCCCTTTCAGTGATAAAGTTTGGTCTTCTGATCTTTAAGTTATCTTCAGTAGTTTTATTTCTTCATCCTGAGTATCTTGTAGCTCTTTTAATTATTATTATTATTTTTTTCAGATTATGCTGGAGGACACTGAACAAGAGGATTCTGGATCATCGCCTGTTCATGACAGGGTATGCTAGTTCTTTGTTATTAAACCAATGAGACTTGACATGTAATTGATGTTATTCATAAATGTGATCAGCACCTGCTACCAGCTGACATTTAGATTAATCCAATTTATTTTACCCAAATTTTATAAGACTTGAATTTTGCTCAGTATTGTATAGAGATAAAATTCCCTTTGGTAAATAATTGAGTGAGTCCACTGGTAAAATCTATTGTTTCAATGTTCATATCTCTGCCGCCATTGCCAAGTGAATAGACAATGACAGTAGAGAAATACCACATTCATCAAGTGAGTCATTAGGCTAGTTACCCATGATAATTTTATCTGTTCTGCATTTTAGCTATGATAAGTGGCAGATAAATCTAAATACCACAATTTTAGTAGTGTTATATATTACACATAAAAATTTCACTATTTTTTCAGTTATAAGTGAAGCTAACTGAAACATAAAAGAAACATATAGTTCTATTGACAACTTGTTAATGCATTTAATAATTAATTCAAATTTTCAGTGGAAAATGAATTCACTTTCACAATTGATTGTATATTTTTCAGTACTTTTCTTTTTAGTTCCTTCAATAATTTGTGTCGTATTCTTAGTATTACCAGCTCCCCTGATAGTGGTGCCCCATAGCTCTTCAAGTGTTCTCTCTACTTGCTCTAGTCCTGAATCCCAGAATAGTGTAGTACAATACTAGCATTGTGGCCATCATATGTCCAGAATATATGGGGGCCATGTTCTGTATCAGCAGCAGTGTCTGGAAGTACAGCATAGCATCTAGGACATTGTAGCCCTCTCAGCCAAGCACACTGTGTGGGCTACTGTAGGTTTAAAATGTCCCTGCAATAGTCAGAAAAATACTCACTACTTGAATTTTTTTTAAATAATGTTTTCAGTTGTTTCGATCAATCAATTTCTGGAATCCTATACTGATTTGGCCATTTAGAATGCCTGTTGAATTATGGTTGTTCTGTTCATTCTCATAGTTGTTTTTAAGTTTCTTGCTTAGCACCTTTTCTTGGGTCTTTTCGAGCACATTCAATAAGGAAACTGTGCTAAGACTGGTTGGATACAAGAGGATCCATTTTATCTGCCTTTTTGAAGAAAAAAAAATTGTTACAGTTTACTAAAAAAATTACCCTAGTAAAGTTATTAATTCCGAAGTATCTACAACTGTGGTAATAATTTTATCACATATTGCTAGAAGACCTAGACTTCCATTCCATTTGGTACAGATGCCTTTCTGTTTATTGTTGTGTTCATGGCTGCCATTATGATTCCCCCTCATCACTACAGTGAGGCTTATACATCTCTAGCTTGTCATCCAGCAATTCCTCCGGAGATTGTCTCCAGTTGATTGTTATAGGCCTCTTCTCTTATTTGTAGGCTGCACATTGAGAGGTCTGATTTTTTCCTGCAGCTGATTTGTGAAGGATACGTCAAGGGTTATTTTGTTTTTCCTTTTCCAACCACCTTTTCTTTAATTTGTATAGCTGTATATTAAGAAATCTTCTTTTTCTCCATTATAGTTGCTAGGATACCTCTCTGTGCATCCACTTTGTCTCATGATTAGTTTCAGTTTTTGGAGCATTTTAGTTTATTTTATTTTCCTTGTAGATAATTTCCATATAAGTTTCCTTACTGTGATAATAATTTTGTGTAGGTCTCAGACCTGGTGAAATATTTCTTATCAGCTGTGCAATGCACCTCTATTATTCCAACCTAACATGGAAATTCTGCTAGCCATAGAGGATGTACAGTTTTACATGGATTCTGAATTACACTACATTGCTAGCATCTTCACATTAACAATGCAGAGATGAAAGTTAACTTGAAGGCACAAAAAATTCCAGCCGAGACCAGGATTCGAATTGGGGACAGTTCCTTACCCACTGTACATGCTTTAACCAACTGATCCACTAGACCATTTACTTGTATTATGTTAATTTATTATTTCATTGTCTACTGATGGCTGTTACTTGTGTTGGCCATTTTGTAGATTATCAAAGAATAATCACTTTTCATATTATCTGCCACTTTTCAGATGTGTAGCAGATTTGTTCCATTTCTTTTTATTATTTACACCTGTGTCAGTGCTTGGACTTACCCTCTTGTGGTAAGGAGGAGCATCTATTCACTTAACAGTTCTTATAGTACAAACTTTTATGCCTGCTGCTGTTAGTACTGGACATCTCGCCAGATCAGAAATTTTCTCTTGTATTTAGTCTTTCGTTTGATAGATCTCGATCTGAATGGGAAATACATATTGTACATTATAAACTTTCCTATATCGTACTTATTTCAGCACAGACTGTACATTCATCACATAGCTTACTATGTTTAATAAGTATTGATTTTTTATAACATCTATAAGTATTAAGGAACTGGGAGAAGGGGGAAAGAAGTTGAACCATATTGTAGGAAAGAAAGAATCTGGTAATAAGAAGCTAATTAAAATAAAAAAGAAACAGTTTAGGAATAATTTAGTGTGGTGTGTATTACTGGAGATGAACAGTAGTTAGGATATCTGGTATCACAATCTGCTGCTAAGGTTGGTTTCACCAGCAGAGTTCAGACCATTGCCATATTGGAAAGGTTCTGATGCCTCTGTGAATCGGTTATTCAGATTACTTTATCTGTATGATATTCTGCTGGTAGTTATTTGATGGTCTGGTTTTGGGGGATGAGTAATTTCTATCTGACTATACATCCTGATAGAGAGTTTGTTTATTAGGGCAACATAGGAATTCGGATAATAGTTTCAGGTAAAATGTTTATTGGTGGGGTTTTTAACTGGATAATAAGTTTATGAAGTGGTGGGATTGAAACTGGTGTCCACAGAAGTAATTAGAGAAAGGAAACATGATGTTATTTATTTGCTCCTCCACCATCATTGATTTTAAGCCTCAATTACTTACTTGATCACATGCCAAACCTAAGGTATAATTTTAAATGGAACTGGCACTGAAGTACTTAGCTCACCTGCCTCAATATCATAACTCTCATTTTTAATTTTAGTATTCATCAGATGACCATCAGAGTGTTTGGTAAAAGCAAATAGATTACATTGAAATATTTAGATATATCAGAACTGTCTTAATATTAATAAATGATCCACAAAGGAAGTGCAATTTTTTTTTTGAATATGGCTAGCCCATCTGATCTGTGTAGTTGTGTATGGAATTACTGAGACATTGTGGATACCAGCTGAGCACTCTCATGACAGAATCTCTCCTTCTCACTCCTTGTGTTATGAATATCTCATAGAAATGATTTTAAAATAATTTGATATGATATTATTTGCCAGGATATCACCTCAGGGCTAGGCTGCTGATTGACGGTGTTTCAATTTACTGTGCATGCGTCGTCTCTTTCATGGTTACCTTAACCTAACCTGGTTGCCATACTGGACACAGTAGACCTACAGTTTAACCAAAGTGTTATGGCACACTTCACATTACACTGCATACTGCATAACGGATGAATGTCATATTAAGGACTTTTGAAAATCCACATGAGTTAGGGATATGAATTGTTAGGCATAAGTAAGTGATTGTGGGTAGCTGCCTCAATGGCATGTATCCAGTTGCAGTTAATAATGGCAGAGTGGCATCTGTAATAATTACATCCTTTCTTCAGTTATTTGTCTTCTTCTTGATGAGTATAATATCTTATGATGAGCACATTCTGGATATATTCCTTAGAGTTGTTTCTGGTTAGGAATTGTAGAAAAATATAAGTAACTAGCACCTGAAATATAAAGAAAAATATTATTTATATAAAGTCATGTATATTAACTTGATTCATATAAATTACTGTATATATATCATGAGTCGGAATAAGAAGGAAGATCTTCTTGTTTTGAGATAATATGAGAGTGATAAAAGTTGCTACTGTATACATAGTTCCTGAATCAAACACTCTTTACTGTTGATTATATCTGTTCTATGTTAGTAATACAAAATAATATCTGAACTTCTCAAGGTAAAATGTATTGTGAATCTGGACTAGAAAAGATTAAAGAAAACTTAGATGAATATATAATAACAGAAAATGTTGTTTATTCTAGCTCTTACCCTCATTTTGCACAGTATTGACTTTAAGAGCGAAATTTCTATTTAACTAGCTGGGTTCTAACATCATTCTGTCAGAATATTAAGGGATATCAGTAATGGCCACAGTCACTGTGAAATTTGTATGTTTTTAAACTGCGAGTATAGTTTAAAATTCCTGGCTAGTGTGGAAAGTTCTAGGACTAGCATTTTGTCCGTCTCTGTTTTACCAGGCCAATATACTATACCTGCTTGGTGTTCCTTTCATCTGCATTG
Source organism: Vandiemenella viatica (assembly GCA_031002005.1). NCBI lineage: Eukaryota > Metazoa > Arthropoda > Insecta > Orthoptera > Morabidae > Vandiemenella > Vandiemenella viatica. The sequence goes on from JARYHS010005774.1 coordinate 23,780, forward strand.
ACATACACGATAAGGAATTCAGTTTCAGTGGTGCCAAGGGCGGATCCACCGTTGTGGGCACGATGGGCATGCCCACAACCTTAATAGACTTATGACATCACACTTTTACGGTCTATTGAGATCGATAGGCTGATGATAATAACCGATATGCCTTAATAAAATTAATTAAAAAAAACACAATGAGCCATGAATCGAGCGTGATTCGGAACGCAGCAAAGAACCATAGACGATATGCTGACACTTTATGTCACACTTCTGACAACATATTATCTGTTTCTTTTTTGGCACATGAATATTTGTATTAGGAAAAAGAGATGACTATGGGCCGGGTAAGCACACTCGCGCAGACATATCTACTAATTGAAAAGTAAGCGTGTGTTGTGTTGTGTGCATTAACATGAACATTGTTAGCCGTGCCGCCAAAACTTCCGGCCGCCGCTTGGTCGCGTGGCGCTACGCTACTGGCGCTGACTTTAGTAGTTTCTTTGTAGTGTAAAACATGGGCAACCTAACATAACACAAAAAGTTTACTTTATAAAGTTTTTTTTATTAATGCCAGACGGGGTAAATTACTCTGATTGCTTTTTCGACATAATATATATTGTTGTATCATGGTAAGTTACTTTAATGAAATTATTTCTATTCTATCGCTCTAATGCAAAGCCTTACTCTATGTATCACCATTTTGTAACTTTGTTTTATAATAAAACGAAGTAACAAATGATGCAATAAAACATTTATTGCATTGTTTATTGATTTGTTATTTGTTTGTGTGGTATGGCTGGCTGTGGATAACAAAAAGTTTGTTTTCTTGGTTGGGGAGATTTTTATAGCGTTTAATAACAGATAACTATTAACTAAGTACCTATCTATTAAATTAAATCCTACAGTTACTCTTGCTTGTTTCGCAGCTATGCATCTAATATAATAATAGCCCAAAAATTCAATTATTAGGTACATATTTATGGGGCATTTCATGCTATCTCGACTAAACCTTTCGATTTTCATTTCATTTCTAATTAGATCTAATTTTATTGTCTTTTTTCTATTCTGTGATATATGTAATACCTCATACGTATACATAATTGCTTATGTTAATTATACACAAAGAAAGATCGAAACTGACAATAAGGGGTCATCCATAAACCACGTAGCTCGGTCAGGGGGTGGGGGGTGTTGGGCAGAAGGCTACTCTGCACTACGTGGGGGGAGGGGGGTCCAAGCCGGGCTACGTAGCTTCCATCCATTTTAGTAGTCACAACTGAAATAAGGTACAGCAATTTTTCAATCCGATGTCCAGCAAATTGTCAAAAATAATTCTCCCGGCCACTATGGGAGTAACTTTTTTAATAGGCAATGTGTATATTATTAACAACTAGGACATATTTTATCGTAACATTATAACATAATAAATCTAAAAGTATATTTTGAAACCGTATGGATTCACAGCTATGAAGCGAATTATTAAAAGTTAATTACATATTAACCAGACTCTTAATATTAAATAACGAAATGAATATTAGTGTTACTGCAGGCTGGTACCACCCACCTACATGCACAAAATAAAAGAAAGTAGACCTGACAACTTTCATTACAGCTTCACCACTTTTATGTTACCAATCCTACCATGTACCGCGATACCTCGCGCCTACTAGAAGATCCTCTCAGAAAACAATTAATTAATTGTTAGACGAATGGCTTTTGTTAGGGTTATGGAGAATGAACTGAAATTCTGTTTATTAAAACACTTCTCACATTTCGTGACATGACTCGCGGCCAAGCACCAGAATGATGGAAATGAATAAGCTATTCAACAATTCTGACGTCCTCTTATCCCGGAAATTCCAGATTTTTTCCTGATCATTGAAGTGTTATTACCTTTCCAAATGTTGGGCTTATAGTTTTTATTCGCTTGTAGAATAATACATTACAAATACGGTGTATAAATTATTAAACTTTGCCTGCGGACCACCTGAACCTACCACTAGTGGATGAGAAACACTGGGGCACAGAATACACAACAACATGTCGATATTATTTCCGTAATTTAATCATTTGTGTATTTTTAGATACGCTATGTACTAACAGTGCCGAGCGTGTAACTTCTGCTCAGTTGGTAGGGGGCGTGTTTGAACTAGATAACATTCTCTAATTTTACGCTAGCGTCATCAATTGTAAATTCAATGTACAAATATTAACACTAGCATTTGTCTGTTGTGATTATTGCCGTCTCAGCGCTGTGAGATCAAAAGTATATCGCCGAGCGCTCGCAAACAATGCAGCTGCACCACACCAGAAACTGAAATAATGGGTGCCGAAAGCGCCTAAGCAGAGTCTTG